>OZ022414.1:60686072-60746072 GCA_963989365.1 Rhimphoctona megacephalus | reverse complement strand
TACAGTGTGGATTTTTTTCTGAATTTCATCGTTTTACCGTTGTAGCCAATTGTTTAAATGGATTTAAAAAATGTTCATAAATCAATTGCTGTAATTTTCATATTAACAAGTTTAGAAAAAAACCTACGTATTGAATTCGTAGAGGATCTCTTGAGGAACAAAATAAGACGTGGTGCATTAAAATCGGTTAAAAAATACGGATTATTCTTTGAAAAATCTCGATGAAAATATGACATCATGGAATTTCGCAGTTATCAGTCGATAATTTTGTAAATCCATCGTTATTAAATTTTTTTATTGTGTATTGAACTTTGCATAAATGTAATTTGAAAATTTAGCACTCATTTGACTAGTGTGAAGCAGTCATATTACCTTAATACGTTTAGAAGGAATTTTTTTTTAAACAATTAGCGAATTAACCCTGAAATTTTGAAAAAAATAAAAATAAGTGAACGGTTTCACAAAAATTTAGCTTTTGTTCGGGAAAAAAAATTATTCTTTTTATTCAATTACGCATTTCTGGATTATCAGTCTGATTTTTCATGTTCGAAATTATCATAGTAATTATCTTTATCAATAGATAAAATAGAGGGATGATAAGAAATGAACTCTTACTAATTGGAAATGTTTGTAGTTTATTTATATATATTTTTTTTTTACCAACTTGCTGGATATTCTATAAAAGATAAATTTGACCTGAGAGCCAGGCACAAAACTCTATGAGTTGTTGGGGTTGTCAATATTTGATTAAATTTTTGACCATCGATTTTTTACCTCAGAATTTCGATAACTTGACTCATGAAATTCAACTAGGCTGACAGGGAAGCTATACCAGCGTTCTAAATTGATAATATTCACGACTCAACTTCACTACTCGAATTATTTAATAATAATTTGAATTATTTAGTAATATATTATTTGATTGATGAGGTGCTGAAAAATCCTTTGATTGCATGTCGATCCACCTGTTTTGATCGTTTTCTGTACTTTCTTTGGATTCTTATTTTTTAACATTCAAATAATGATACATCGAGAATATTTGTACAAATGTTCAAAATTGCGTGCCAATTACATTCCTGAAAATATTGAACTTGATTGTTTTCAAAAATTGTTATATTCGATTGTCCAAAAGTATGGAATTTTTTCTTCACGATATTGTTTATTGTGAGTTCATTTTCAAGGAGATGTATCAAGGTTGAATCCGAGCTCAGAAATCATCTGAGAAAAGAAAAATCAGTTTCAGCATATTTTTAAATCTTAACAAAAAATCCAACAGTTTTTAAATCCTAAAAACGAGTCTTGGAGGTCGATAAATCTATTGTTTTTTTTAAACGGTTATAATAGTAATTTTTATCATTCTCGACAAACGGATTTTAGATGCTTCACAAAAACGTGCTCTTCTATTTCGCTAAAATTTGCAACGCAGATGACGTCGATAACGCTGAAACGGTGGAATCGCTTACCGGCTGAGTATCGATTTCTTCCTTGGGATTCAAAGACGCAATTATCTTGAAACGGCACTACGAGGGCAGTCGGTAAAGTATGAAAATGCTTTTTCTTTATATTCATGATAATTGCTTACACGTTCTAATAGTAATGAAAATTTCTTTTACGTACTTTTTTTTTAAATAAAAATCAAAATTGAAAGAAGCTTATTCTGAGAGCAAATTTTGCCTTATCGGCACATAATTATAAGCCACGTACTTCGGAAACAATTGCTTCGTTCTCAAAAAACCATAAAAAATGAGATATCAGCGACCATTACGTCATTTTGAAATCTTCGATTATCGAAACACTGCAGAGTTCTTTTTCTACGTACAGAGGAGTTAGTTAAAAAAAGCTCATAAGATTGACTGACGGTAAGAGAGTTTTTGGCGCTAGTTTACCTCAAAGATTTTCCGAGTAACTAACCGTGGATATTATTATAAAACAGTTTACAATAGTAGTAAAAATATTCATAAAAGTTTCATTGCCTCGATCATTTTGATACACAAAGAAATTCAACTATTATCAACTAGCATGTCGCAAAAAAAAAAAAGAAACAATTTGCATGAAAGTTGAAGTGGCTGCAGACTAAACTCTGCTACCCTGACCGAGATCTGATAATAATGATCCATCAATCATTCGTATCATTAATCCGTCCTAGAACTCTTTAATATTACATATTCAAACTGCCATGATAAAGTATCAAAGTAGAATTTTATCATCATTATTCAAAACTAATTATTAATATGTGTCATATCGAATTAAATAAATTTTAATAATAAACATTCTTGATATTTTAAAGTCTTTTCAGCGCACGTTATGAGAAAATCTTTTCTTATGTTTTTTAATATATTAACAGAAGAGCTCAGAGAAATTACCATGAAGCCGTGTCGCTAAAAGCGAATCTCGAATTATGAATATTAAAGTTTAAAGTACCCAAATAAAATGGAAAATTAATAACTCTTATTTTATTTCGATTTTACTAAGTGCAATGAAAATTGTTCGAGATTAATTAGGCTTGTAAAATTTATAATTACAGGCATGAATATATGACGATATAAAATTTTTAATTAAGAGGGGGAATTAGTGTGTTAATTAATCTGCGAGCTAGCTCTTTATACGAACGAGTTCACTTTTATACATTTTAATTCATTTGAATAATACTTCATTTATTCATCTGTCCTCGCGTGCTCTTCAGAACGAATGACAAATGTGTATATACGGAGAATATATAAATACTTTCACATACAGGGAAGACCGCGGTTAAACGGGGTACCTCAAGAAATATCGTATTTTCATTAGCTTTAAGGAGTTTCGGGACAAGGGGCAAAATGTTACCATTTACTTCAAATTTACATAGTATATTCTTTGACATATACTGGATATGCCGTCCAAATTTTAAATCGATCGTCTACACCTTTTTTGTGTAATTAAGGGGCCAGTCCACTTTGAAAATTTCAAAAAATCGATTTTTTTGTTTTCGAAAGTACATGCATTCAGAAATATTGCGTCAAAATTTTATGAAAATCCGAGCTCTCTAAGTATTTTTTTTTTTTACCTGAACGTCAGGGCCTCATTTCATCTACATGAGTGTATAGCGCGCTCAAACGCGTTTTTCTCGAAACAACGTTTTCAAAATCTAGCTCCATCGTATCTCTAAAACTAATAAACCGATTCTCTTGAAATTTGAACCACATATTGTAAACATGATTCGCAACAAGATGACCCTCGATGGTTTTAAAATTTTCATTTTTACTCCTTTTCTTTGTGAAAAACTGCGAAAAAAACGCGTTTTTTTTACTTTTTTCGTTTTTCATCTGCCATTTTTTTGTTTTTTGATAAAACTTTATATCCGAGGGTCATTTTGTAGTTGGTGTCATACTGAATCTAATGGACTTTGATTTTTTTGTTTCAGACAAACCGTTGCCGAGTTGTGATGGAGCTACCTAGCCCACCTATCTTTGAGGCGTTACGTTAAACTATAATTTTTGTACTTAAAAATGAATAAAAATGAATTAAATTTTTTTCTTTTATGTATTTCAAGACCTTATTTATCAAGCCCAACAACTTTTATATTCATATCTTTTATAAAATCCTCAAAAAAAAATCGCGAAAGTAGCCTTTTTTCGTGGCTCCAAAGTGAACTGGCCCCTTAAATATCAAAAAAATACTTTTTAACATGGTGAGATGACTACGGTCATTGGTGAACGACAATTTTACGAATGGGATACTGAGAAAAAATGTTAAATACTAATTGAAAAACTGATAAACCACTAAGAATACTATTGCAATTCCGGTGTCCAAAAATTAAATAATTCGTCTACATGATTTCTTAATTATTCACTTATTCATCAACGAAAACGGTGAGTTTTCCCCCCATCGATCGAACGTACAGGCTTTTTTTGTTTCTTTTCGACGAAATATCGCTAATAGAATTGTACCAAAACTCCTTAAAAACATTATCTATGTATTTTGACTTTGTACTTTGATTCTCAACTGAAAATTCTACTGTACTTTCTGAAATGATCCATAAGTAAATTTTGTTTCGTTATCTATCGATCGTCATTGATCGAAGAGAATTTTCCAAAAAATGCTGAATCCACATGCTGACAGGACTGTGATCCTTGCAAATTCACAATATTGTAATGAATTAATAAAACACAAAAAAAGTGAAAAAAGCAGTCAAATTAAAAGTCAAAATCAAAGGTCGACCCTCTGCCAAGTCTATCGTCGTGGGTGATGCTGGAGAAACTCGATGTCTGTTTATCAATGAGCTCATTTCAAAACCAACCGACTTTCAGATTTAGTGCCAAGCTGCATAGGGTGGCACATGATTCATGTGCTGGAATAAAAAGAAAAATTATAAAAAGCGAAAAATAATTTTACCGAATTTCATAGCTACCCCACGCTGCCTTGGTTTTCCCTATACATAATTCAATGGAGAAGATTTCCCTCTTTTATTCTCATGAAAAGTCCTTTCTATGTTTTTTTGTTCCCTTGCATTTCTCGTATACGTATATATGAGTATATATTTATCATTCTCTGACTCTCATCCCTGACGGATAATTGAAGTTCGTGACAGTGACACGGCCCCGAGGGCGGGAGCGGGAGCAAGAGTGTTAAATGATTCAAACGGAATTAAAACGTCACATAAGTGCCTAACGTATACCAAGTCTTCACAATGCTTTATATACATACTCAATTTCATAGGTATATTAAATAATTTATAATATACAGAGAGGCACTCACTTTTATTCACGTCCGTGTAGATGATATCCATGAGTTTCGCGACCTCGGACTCCAAGTAGGGGAAACATGTCAGTGAAGTAGAGAAGGATAGGAGACTAGTTATCCATCGAATTGCCTGGAATCACTTGGAAGCACATCTACGTCTATTTTTTTTGTTACAAAAAAAAAAGAGTATTTAAAAATAATAAAGAATTCAAGTGTATCGATTTGACGAAGCCCTTTATATTTTTCTACCAGGATAACAATTTTTCTGTATTTTCTTCAGCTTCAAGAGAATGAATTAAGGGGCCAGTCCACTTTGGAGCCACGAAAAAAAGGCTATTTTCGCGATTTTTTTTTTGAGGATTTTATAAAAGATATGAATATAAAAGTTGTTGGGCTTGATAAATAAAGTCTTGAAATACATTAAAAAAAAATTTAATTCATTTTTATTCATTTTTAAGTGCAAAAACTATAGTTTAACGTAACGCCTCAAAAATAGGTGGGCTAGGTAGCTCCATCACAACTCGGCAACGGCTTGTCTGAAACAAAAAAATCAAAGTCCATTAGATTCAGTATGACACCAGCTACAAAATGACCCTCGGATATAAAGTTTTATCAAAAAATAAAAAAATGGCAGATGAAAAACGAAAAAAGTAAAAAAAAAAAACGCTTTTTTTCGCAGTTTTTCACAAAAAAAAAGAGCAAAAATCAAAATTTTAAAACCATCGAGGGTCATCTTGTTGCGAATTATGTTTACAATATGTGGTTCAAATTTCAAGAGAATCGGTTTCTTAGTTTTAGAGATACGATGGAGCTAGATTTTGAAAACGTTGTTTCGAGAAAAACGCGTTTGAAGTTTATACGCTCAGGTAGACGAAATGAGGTTCTGACGTTCAGGTAAAAAAAAAAAATACTTAGAGAGCTCGGATTATCATAAAATTTTGACACAATATTTCTGACTGTATGTACTTTCGAAAATAGTAAAAAAAAGTTGATTTTTTGAAGTTTTCAAAGTGGACTGGCCCCTTAAAATACATTTTGATAGGAAATAAAAAATTCTTACAGCGTATTTGAGTGTTTTGTTAATTATATTATTTGATGATTCAAAGTATTTAACATATTTTTTCTATTGATGAGATTCTTTAACAAGGTGAAATTTTCTTTTCTTCAGATGACTGAGAAATAAGCCAGGGCACTCATTCAGAAAAATCGATTCGGAAATACTCGCTGCTCGTAGAATGCAGCCGCTATTTATTTCCAGCAGTATTAATTCTCGTCCGTACATCCGTTTCTCTTTATCGACGGGATGTATGCGGGTGAACACAGGTGACCCGATTAATTCGCTCCATCGAATGAGCCAAGAGCTTCTATTGTTTGTTAATGTTACTGGGTTACGTATATTTGAGATTTTTTAAGAGATAACCGCTTTGATTATAAGATCAATTAACAAAGTAAATAGTTAACTGAACGTTTGAAATTAAGCGCATTATTTTCAGCCTCCCATCGTTCTAATTAATTGCATTTTAAATAACTAATTTCTATATGCCATCTAAAGTCTTTGAACACTTGTCACTGATCTATCTGAGTGCCAAACTTTATTTTCACTGATCTTTTTTTCATTTCGTGGGCATGCATAAGACAAATGACTGTCTCGTTGATTAATGTAGGAAAAATGTTGATTTCTCTTCATATTAACGTGTATTATGCCCAATAAAACTAAAACTAACATAATTTTGAGGATTAAAACTTTGTCATAGTGGCAAAAGAATTAGGCTATGACATCAACAGCAACCTCGAAAACGCGTCAGAAATGTCTGAACGATACGACGCTCTCGGCTGTCTTCCAAAAAACAGCGTCATCAATTTTCATTTGTCCATCACACAGTAATGTTCCCATATCCATTCCCATATATAATCTATATATAGATGTATGTAAAAAATATATATGTACAAATATGCACGGAGAACTAGCCAGTATACGAAGAAGGATGTAGGATAATGCTCCAAGCTAAAAATCAGAAAAAAATGTCATCCGTATACACGCACGTATGTCTCACGTGGGTTGCTTAAAAGAGAAAGAAAAAAAAGTAATAAAAAAGTATACGTGACGGATCCTTCAAAGGCTAGATGCGAATCTGAACCCCCGAATTGTCTTCCATTACGTATATATATGACGTTTATTTGCCCTGAAAAATAATGAGAAATATTGTTTTTCTTGAATAAAGAGACTGGAGGGAACCATCAACCCTAATGAAAAGAAGCATTTTACTTTGAAAAATTTAATTGTTTTCGACTGAGTTGGACCAATGGTATTTCGAAATAAAGACAATTTACTAATTTAACATTTTTATTAAAGATAAATGATAAAAAAGAAAGTGTACAGTAAAGATTAATCAACTGAATTACACTACAATAATTGGTACATATTTTTAAGTATTTAGCTTAGTATCTGATTCCGATGAACAACAAATAAAGTCAACTTTTCCACGACCCCTCGAAATGAAGGTAAAATAAATTCCTAGCAATCCTTATGCGCAGCGATGTGAGCACCGATTCTCATTCCAATTAAATAGATTTCATCTAACTTTATTTCAATCTCATTGACGAGAATTTCAATGATATGAGGAAACTTGGAAACGTCGATTCTAGCATTTTGTGCAGCGATGTCGAAGAATGGTTCAGCGCCACTGGACCAATCGATGGTAATCATACTATCCATGTTTTTTTTTTCAGTGATCGTTTTAATCACGTATTTTCTCTTCTGTCTAATCCGCAGCTCGTGAAAACATATATGAGGACGTCAGCTTTAATTAGTTTTTGTTTTTATAACGTGCAAACGTTTTTCAGTCCAATGATGAAAAAAAAGAATAATAATAACAGGAATATTCATTATATATTCATTATTATATTCATCTCTATATATATAAATCTGTTGGCAAAAAAATTTTTGGCCGCTTATCAATAGAGAACCACTGAACCGATTTTGATGAATCTTTCACAGGAAGAAAGCTCATGATTCACACCAAGCTGTAGGCTAAATAACATTCTGATCTATTTTATTTTTTTTTTTTTTTACGGAAATGCAAAAAAAAATTCAAATTATTTATACTGTGTTCAACTTTAAAAATTCATCAATAATTAAAAAAATGTAGACAAACAAAAAAAACGAATTGCCAATCTGAAGATAATTCGAAAACAAAGAGAATGAGTGGTGGCTGGGATTCCAATTTTAGACAGAAAAAAAGTTACAGCTATTTTAATGAAGTGATAAAAAATTTAACAATTTTGTTATTTTCGATATTTTATGGAGCAGCTTTTGCAGGAGGATTTTAGTAGAAATTATCGCAAAAATTATATTCAAAATGGAAAGAGAATGGCAAATAATAATTTAAGTTACATATCACCTCGATATATTGGTTCAATGGCTCATTGGCTCATTGGCTCATTGGGTCATATTTTATAAAACGGATAGAAATGAGAAGAAAATAGCATAATATTATTTATGCTATATTACAAAATAAAAATTTCATATTATTCGTATCGAAATTACTAAATTTTGTTGGATTAGTACCTAGTTGTTATTAATATCACACTTGCATTAACAACGATTATTTTTTTGCCGCGGGCAAAACCGTGGGAACATTTAAGGGCTAAAACCACTATAACGGCCTCAAAAAATGCCTTTTTTCGACAATTTTTTTCGGGTGGAAGGAAAGGTAATAAAATAATAATATTCGAGGAAGTTATTAAGCATATATTTAACTGTACAACAAAAAATTATGATGGAAAAATATTTAAAAATGGCGACACCAGAGCCATTCCCGCGAGGCTTGTCGAATTCGAGGCGCTCTGCGGCACGTAGTGTAACTGGTGCAATTTTTGATCTGGAATAAAAAAAAACCTTAATCAAGACACTCATAGCTAGTGAAGTACGTAGGGGATTTTGAAAATATTCATTTTTGTATTATTGGCGAGTGTTTGAATGAAGAGGTTCAATTTTCGACAGAAAAAAGGGGTAATTATTTGTTGATAAAAAATGTTTAAATGAACTTATCGCAAATTCCATACGTATTTCACTTCGAAATATTATTTTTAAGATATTTTCAAAAATTTAAATGAATAGAATGAAAATTGTTGGAGTTATGCTGCGTGCAGTTTTGAAAAATTGTGTTTCGAGAAAAACGTGTTTAAGGGGCCAGTCCACTTTGAAAATTAAAAAAAATCGATTTTTTTTTCGAAAGTACATACATTCAGAAATATTGTGTCAAAATTTTATGAAAATCCAAGCTCTCTAAGTATTATTTTTTTTTACCTGAACGTCAGGACCTCATTTCGTCTACCTGAGCGTATAAACTTCAAACGCGTTTTTCTCGAAACAACGTTTTCAAAATCTAGCTCCATCGTATCTCTAAAACTAATAAACCGATTTTCTTAAAATTTGAACCATATATTGTAAACATGATTCGCAATAAGATGACCCTCGATGGTTTTAAAATTTTGATTTTTACTCTTTTTTTTTGTGAAAAACTGCGAAAAAACGCGTTTTTTTTACTTTTTTCGTTTTTCATCTGCCATTTTTTTATTTTTTGATAAAACTTTATATCCGAGGGTCATTTTGTAGCTAGTATCATACTGAATCTAATGGACTTTGATTTTTTTGTTTCAGACAAGCCGTTGCCGAGTTGTGATGGAGCTACCTTAGCCCACCTATTTTTGAGGCGTTACGTTAAACTATAGTTTTTGTACTTAAAAATGAATAAAAATGAATTAAAAAAATTTTTTTTATGTATTTCAAGACTTTATTTATCAAGCCCAATAACTTTTATATTCATATCTTTTATAAAATCCTCAAAAAAAAATCGAGAAAATGGCCTTTTTTTCGTGGCTCCAAAGTGGACTGGCCCCTTAAAGTTTTGAAACGTGATACTGAAATGACCGACGCGCTCGGGGAAGAGCCCGAAATTTCAATGAGTTTTTTTTTTCAGGTATAAACCTTTTTGCCTCATATTCAAGAGGGTTCAAAGTATATTTTAAGCCAATAAAAAAAAATCGATTTTTCGAAAATTCTACAGTGGTTTTATTCGTTAATACAGAAATAAATATTCATCAGTCAATATTTTAGTTGCACATTTGCGAGAATCAATTCAATCATCCCCTATGAAAAAATGAGTGAAATTAATAACTTTAATGGTGATGTATACTGATATACTTGTTGATCCCATGGGTAAAACCATTTTCTATTAAAGATCGTGTTACCCTCGGCATGTTTTTTGCCGCAAAATGTCGTATATTCTTTGAGGGTACCGAATGTCTTAACATTCGGTAATTTCCTCGATTCTATTCCCATAGGGACTCGATGTTTCGTCGCTTCGTGAAATACAGACGAGTACAAACCACCACATAGATACAAAAAAGATATCCGAGCTTTCTGGTGACCGCTATTCCCAAGGGTCACTTCCGCCTTATTTCTATAGATATATAAATATATAAATATGTTGGATGTGGCATTTTCTCGAGTATTATAAAAGTTAAGAAATTCCCTTACAGCTTACATGTGTTTCTCAGGAACACCAGCCTCGTTCATTCTGGTCATAAATTCTCTGCTCAAGCATGCACTCGCCTCCAAGGTGGATAATGCATTTAGAACCAGCTCCCACGAAATTTATGAGAGGATGTCATCGTCCTTTCTACTAATGTTCCATTTTTATTCCCAGAGCACCGCACTTAGCTAACTAAAAACCGAAAAATTATTAACTCATGTGTCAAAAAAATGTTGGCAACCACCCAAAACTTATGACTGTACATTTGTGTGACAGTATTTTTTGAATACGTCTGAACAAATCATTTTTTATCAATGTTTCATTTTTTTACTAGCGCACTCAGGTAAACACGAATACAAAAATTGTTTACTCAATTTTTCAATAAAATCTCGGGTACCTCCCTCAAAATTATGCACTTTTTGATCATAAATTTAAACAAGAAAAGAAAAAAAAAAACAAGAAAAAATAAAATAAAACAAAAAAAATCATCTGTATAGTCAAAAATGATCCTAATCCGTTATAAGTAATTAGCGTAACATTCTCAAATTATTTAATTTTGCAATTATGTCTCAATGAATAAAAAAATACTTCAATTTGAAGTTATTACTATTTGGCTGATAATCGCAGATTCATTTCCGTAAACATCTGTTCCTCACTGTATTAAAATTTATATTGAAACTTGCTTTTATAACTATTCACTTCAAAAGTTCTGAACAGTGATGAATGTTCGGACTACCTTTTCAATTCGATCGGAGTAAAATATTAGTAATAAAAATCGAGTTTTCAATACAGCTTGAAAATCAAACAAACTTGAATGAGAAACGAATGAGATTTCTTTGAAAATTGCATAGTGATGGCCCTCGGGATATGATCGATTGATAAAAGTGATCGAGATAGTATGTATATGGATCGTGGGAATAAGCGATTTGGGTAGTTCGAAAATGAGAATTCAAAGAGTGAAAAATTCATTTTGTTGGAGGCGCTAAGCCAAAAGAGATTTTTTTTATACTTTTTATATATACGATATGAAAATCGAAGTGCAGTTTTCCCGAGCGAATAGACGAGAAGAGTTTATATTCTGAAACGAATTCGTTCATCCTCTTCCTCTTTTCCTCTCTCACTCCCTTTTTCTCTCTCTCTCTCTCTCTCTCTCTCTCTCTCTCTCTCTCTCTCTCTCTCTCTTGTGTTATCTACAAAGCATCGACTTTTTTTTTATCTATCCTTTAGTGCAACTTCCCTTACAATTGATAGTTGGATCCTGTGAGATCCGTTGGCCCAGCGCGGCGGAGTAGCGAGAAGCATCGAAGAAGCTTGGCGCCTGTCTGACTATTCGACTTCTCGTTTCCCTTTGGCGCTACGCGAATGCGTTTTGGGTCGCTTCCCACAACCATGCAGCGTTGATATATCGTATATACTTAACGGTTCAGACGTTTTTTTTCTCGCTCCCTGTCGTCTATGTCTCTCCGTTACTTTTGTAAAACCGCCAGAGAGAAAGAAGAGGAAGAGAAAAAGAGAGAGGAAACTCGTATGCGCTGGGATCTTCTATCGTGCGAATCGCGAGCCAAACGCAAGCTTTCAAGCTGCACCAACGAATTTTCTTAGCTATTACTTATTCCACGAATATTATTTATTTTCAACGCTTAACTGCTATTCTATTGCCCTTACTCTGCCCAAAATTCTTTCTCATTTTCTACGTCACTGAAAATTGTGCAAGGACGCGCATTTATGACGAACAAACTCTGATCAATAAATAAATAAAAATGTCTTTTGTCTCGCTTTTTGATCCGGGAAACATTCCAGAAAGGAAGCAGCAACGGAAGCCTCGCAGAATTCCTTTCCCTCCTTTTTTCCCTCGGTCCTCGTTTTTGTATGGACTCTTTTTTTGCATTATTTTTGTGCTGTTCGGAATTTTTGCGCATCTACGGAAAAACGCATTCTCCCTAGCTTATTCGAACACCTTTGTCACTTTTATTCAATTTCCAACGGTGAATGCATTTTTTACTTGCATTTTCTCTACCCCTAACTCTATGTGCTCTCCGACAGGCTTTACTACGCTCGATTCTTCTTTTATATATATCTCCATCTCTTTCTCCTTCCCTGTGTGTTCGTTCTCTCACCCTCTCTCTCTCTCTCTCTCTCTCTCTCTCTCTCTCTCTCTCTCTCTCTCTCTCTCTCTCTCTCTCTCTCTCTCTCTCTCTCTCTTTTGCTCTCTCTCTGTTTCTCTCTGCTCTATTCACGAGCACCGCGACGCACTTAGTCCGTAAGTGCTTCGTCGACGCTTTCGATAAATCGAGAGCCGAGCTGCGAATCGCCCTTGGAGTGAGAGCATGGACCAATCAATGAATGAAAATGTAATTTTTTCTGTTAATTTGATGTATACGTAAAAGAGTAATTTACGTAAGTTTATGTATTAACATACAATTTCTTTACTAACTCATCAATGATCATTCGCTAACTTTTTATTGGGCCATATAAATGGGATATCGATTAATTCCGAATATTTTTTAATTGAATTAATATTTATTATAGAAAAGGTATTTTTCCTAATCGATTCGAGAAAATAAGAACTACTCTCAACACATTTGTTAAGCATTAAATAAAAATATTACTCAATATTTATGATTTATATCAATCGAAAGTTAAGCGTTAAAATGTATTTCCTGCTCGACGAAAATGAATTGTCACACTGCCAAACATATCTCATTATCTTTAAATTGTTTTGCTCGTTCTATTCCCAATTATTTTTAACGGCTCTGTCTACTTTAAAACTTTCAAAAAATCGAATTTTTTTTTTTTTTTGCATTTTTCGAAAGTTTATATATTTAAAAATATTCTCTTAAAATTTCAGAAAGATCAGAGTATTCTAAAGGTATTTTTCCATACGTTGAACGCTACCTGAGCGCGCTTGTTCACCTTATAAATTAAAACTTTAAACGCGTTTTTCTCGAAACAACGTTTTCGAACCGCTTGTTGAAAAAATCTCAGAAACTACTGAACTGATCCTTATGAAATTTTAACCACATATTCTGTACACTTATCGCTATATCTCGTACCAGAATTGTTGCAAAATTTTTATTTTTACTATTTTGTTGGCAAAAAACATGCAAAAAAACACGTTTTTTATTTTTTTTTTCGTCCGCCATTTTGTTATTTTTGCATATAAATTAATATTAGAGGTACGGGATATAGCCACTGTCACACTAAACCCAAAACCATTCAATTTTTTTGTTTCGGATGGACCGTTGTTCAGATTTTTTCAACAACGCAGGCCTACCTACTTTTTGAGGACTCCTGTTTACCTGGCATTTTCACACTAAAAAAGTGGTTAAAATCAATAAAAATTTTTTTTTTTTTTGTAATTTACGAATGTTTTTGTTAAGTCTAACAAGTTTTATATCAATAAACATAACAGTATTCTTAAAAAAAATTAATAAAAATAGCGTTTCTTTCATGCATCCAAAGTAGACAGAGCCTTTCAATAAAAATATTACTCAATATTTATGATTTATATTAATCAAAAGTTAAGCGTTAAAATGTATTTCCTGCTCGACGAAAATGAGTTGTCACTTTGCCAAAGATATTTCATTGTCTTTAAATTGTTTTGCTCGTTCTATTCCCAATTATTTTTAATTCACTTTTATTTTATGTTCGTTGTGTTGAAGTCTTATTTTTATAATTCACCAAATTTTTATTGATCTCGTAAAGTTTATGTGTACATCAATATTTTCATTTCCATCTCCTTACATCGTAGAGTCAACATTTTCAAAAACAGTCTATTACTTCGTCCACCATCCTTCTAAACGAACCGCTAGAACTCTTGAGATAATCTGTCTTTCCAATGGAGGAAGAGAAATAAGAAGACGAAAAAGCATCGCAGGACAAGATTTACCACTCGTACGCCTGGCCAAAAGCCATCGGAAAATAGAACACACATTTCCACAACGAGAACCTTTTCATTTCTCCCTTTTGTCCCTTTTTATCGCCAGTTTTCAGGTTTCGCGCCAAGTACAACATCGCTGGTAAAGGGTGAAGGGAGAAAAGAAGGGAAAACTACAAGGATATCGTGGAAGTTTCTACAAAACTTATTCGCCCAAAAGCATCAATGAGAGAATGCCATTGTGGAAATCAAAAGCTCATATTTATTCGCGCTTTCGCGATTACGATTTCTCTCTTTTTTCTCTTTCTTTTCTCTCGCTCTATCTTTTTGCATCATCCTAAACTTTATTGCAGCAGTGAAATAATGTTGCGCTTGTGGGAGGTCAAATAAAACGAAAGAGATTTATCGTCTCGAATGTTAGTAAATTTGTTGAATTACTCACTACGCTGAGCTGTCGTAGCCACGACGTTACAGATTTCGTTATAAAATTCGTAAGTTCTTGGCCAAACGTTGATTTGGTGTTGAAGCATCGTGCAATAAAGCTTTCGTCATTTTCATGGATATTCCACTCGGAATTACTGCCTTTTTTTTCTTACCACAACACTGTGACATAAATTATGACAGAGTTGTCATATTTCACTGGAATTTAACGTCTTGGAAAAACCGTTTCATTGAGAAAATAAATTTTAGATAAAATAATTGTTCATTTATTGGAATAATAAAAGAGCATTTAATATTTATTATGGCATTTTATCTGATCGATTAATTTTAATCCGTACGAAACTCTTTAACCCAAATTTTCCGATCGAAAAATGACCTAAAATGTATTTTTAATATCGTAACCTTGAACCAAATAACATTTCAGTTCGAGAATAAAGAAAGTACACATCAGTATTTACGAATGAACAACAATAGAACACTTTCGTTACATTCGTTAAGAGAGAAAATGTCCAATCGTTTAATTCACGTGAGAACATTAAGACTCTCGGACTCCAAGGGTGAGGAAGTGTCTCTGCTCGAATAAACAGAATTAGGGAATACAATATTGTATATATTGCAATATCAGCCGCGTCAACGTTAATCCACCGATCAATTATGACTCGAGCACGTTTGTGTCTCTTGCCAAAAAGACAGTGAATACTGCGCTTTCGCTTATAATAAATTATACCCGACGCCTTCCCGAATTAGTCGTCAGTATAGTGTTGGTGGATACACACGAGAGAAATCCGGGGCTGTGAGTTAAAATTACTAAGTCACCGAGGGACGCCCCGATGACGCAAAATCAAAGCGAAGATTACAAAATCGAAGTATTTTAATTCCATTTTTTTTTTCGAAAACTGAATTTGATAGAGCGTTTAAACAAAATCTGCCATTTCAATCAGAGCTTCAAGGAATAATTATTCTCTTATATTAACCCTTAAAATTTATCCTATAGTACCATAAAAGCTTCATGAAGTCCAGAGCATCCCAGCGTCTTTAAACTGTTGCCAAACTAAAAGTAATAAATATTAAGGCATTACATACGTCCAGAATTTTCAAAAAATCGATTTTTTTTTTACAGATTATTATTCTCTATAGTTTTAGGCGTATTTCTGTGTAAGTCGATTGTACAAATTCCCCATAGATCGAAAGTTATTATAGAAAACGTGACTGCCCAACGAGAGTCTGATGCGCGCACTTGAAACTTTAAATGCATTTTTCTCAAAACTACTTTTTCTGGCACGGTCTGCATGATAACTCATACAGTTTTTAATATTTTTTGATGCTTTTTTTTTTTAAACATTCGAAATTGTTTTCTCTATAGTCTGTCGGGCCGGATTTTTGATGTTGTGATTAAAAAATTTTATAAACATAATTAAAGTGTGACATTTATGACACAAAATGCACACTTTTTTTTAAACTGCCGTAAATTGCCAAAATTTTTCGAATTTCAAAAATCCGGCTCGACAGACTATAACTACAACTTTATTTTACAAGAATTTTTTTACGTTTTGCAGATCCATCAGCATTTCAAGAAGAAATGATGCAGACCGTGGAGCAACTTTTTTTTCATAGTGCTTCGGGAAACGTGATTTTTTATGTTGTAATTTTTGAAAAAAAAAATGAAATAAATTTTTTTATAAAGTTTAAATACTAATAAACAATGTGTAAAAATTATTTTTATTAATTTCTATTGCCATCTCTTCTAAAAACAGTTTTTCTTTTAGCGCGTTTTAGGCGCTGCTGGACGTATGTAAGGCGTTAAGGCTTGAAAAAATTTGTGTATAATTTTCAAGTATTTCTTAATAAAACAAAACAATATATTTATCGTAAAAAGTATCGTTATACATTAGGAAAAATCGTTTATTTTTGACAGACCGAGTGTTCAAATGTAGGCTTAAATTTTGGTATTCTAAATACCCTCTTGAAGGGTTCATTGTGCCATAAACAAATTTTTTGCAGATCTAATATTTTTATAGTACTCTGTGTGGAAATTCAGTTAGAGCTTTGGCTACTGATTATTTTTCTCTTACTCTGTTAGGGCCCCAATATGGAACCTCGAAAGGCCCCTTGCGGGCCGGTTACACTTTATCAAAGAGGGCCCAACCGGGCAAAAAAGTCGGAGCCTTTAAAGGAAGCCCTATTAGAACCCTAGCAAAAAATAAATGTTAATAAAAATATTTTGTTATGATTAGAATTGCATATCTGATCATAAGTTCATTTTATTTCAGTTTTTTCACTACTCAGGATATCAACTTGTGCGAAAAAATGTTCTCACCTACACCGAAATTCGATCCGACCTACCTATTGATCTTTGATCCAACGCGCCCACATGCTACCCATTACAATATTATCTAGTTGAGAAATTTTGGCTAAAAAATTTAACATGCTGCAGATACGTCATGTACATATTACACAGTATATTTAATGAATCTATAAGTGACAGAGTTCTCAAAGCAAGGCAGAAATAGTTACAGTAAACTTAAATTCCAATTAACAATAATAATAATATCAAGTATACTCGATAATGAATTGAATTATTAATAAAAAATACATAGAATAATATTTATTATTATATGATTAATGTAATAATAAATATAATTATGGTTTATATTTAATTATTAAGGGAACCCGGTGGTCTAGAGCTCGAAAATTGTAGGTATATTGCGGAATTTTTTTTTATCATAAAAATAAAGAAAAACGATACTTCAATTTTTCAGGTTTATTATAACATCAATTGTAAATACAAAAAAATTTATTTTTAAATTAAAAATAAAATTTATTATAGTAGAAATGCCGCTGAAGTTGACCCTTTCGAAAAATTGGATCTGGACGATGTTAATCATTTTGGATCTATTATTTATCTGAAAAATAAAAACCAAAAAAATTGTCAATCAGTATGAGTGCAGTTATGGACGGGACTAAAAAAAAAAAAATTGAAAATTGACAAAATGGCGCGCTCTTGAAAGTGAAGTTCTAAAAATCGGGGTTTTTTTTACCAGTTATTTAATTTAAAAAATAGGAAATTATTGGAATAAAAACATGATTCTAGTCCCGTCGATAGCCATTCATGTTGTAAATAACATATCCAAATTTCAGGTGATTCGGTTGAATAGTTTTTTTTTGCTATAACATCATGCCAAAAAAAGTAGTTTTGAGATAAATGAGTTTAACGGACAACACCACTGTGACGGCTTCAAAAAATCGATTTTTTGAAAACCATTTTAAAAAATCTAAAATACTTTTAAGATTGAAATGCCGTTGGACCCAGGTCGAAAAAATAATTATTTTCGTAGATATTGAATATTTTGTGGAGCGGTGCAGCGGTCCGCGACGCTCGGGGTCCCAACTTTGAACGCGTTTTTCTCAAAACCACTTTTTTGAGTGCGGCACGCAGCAGAACTCAAGCAATTTTTATCCGAGCGACTTCAAATTTTTACTGTATCAACAAAAGTAGATTATCTAGAGAAGTACATAAGATTTTTTCGATATCTCAATAATTATAAAAGTTATAGCCTATTTTCGACGAGAAATTTTGCTCAAAAATCATTCTTTAATTTCAAAGGCGTGCCTATTTTTTAAAAATCAACATTTTTCCAAATCCCTATGTACTTCTCTTCAAAATATCATATTATTAACGAAAACACTCGGTATTTTTTTTCAGATCGACGTTGAAGAGAGTTCTGCTGCGTGCCGCGAACCACTGCGGAGATGACGCGAGAGCTTCCCCAGCGCCACCATGCGGCGTGAAAAATGTGAAAAAAATGTTTTTTGATACATTAATAAACAAGGAACAAAACCCAAAAAAAAATTTTCGAATATCTCTTTTTTTTCCCACAAAAAAAAATTCTTGAAAAATGTGAAAAAAATAGAGGGTCACAGTGGTGTTGTCCGTTAAAGCTCCGAACAATACATCTATTGACGGAGCGAGCGGACCGCTCTCTACCTGCTAAACCAACTGTAGAAGCAAGAATATTGTGAATATCCTTACGAAAATTTCACAGTATATTCTCCAAATACTATACTATCGAAATATATTAAAAAAAAAAATCGATTTTTTGAACATTCTAGACCACCGGGACCCCTCAATATGTAATAATAATGATTATTGATCATTTGGGGAGAGCGGTTGGTCCGGTGGATAAGGGCTCGGACTCGCACGCCGCGGGTCCCGGGTTCGAATCCCGGCCAAAACACCGATGAAAATTTGAAATTTTTTTCAAGTGTTTCTGCTGCAACCCGGGTGGTTCGGATTCCACCTTCATAAATCCATGGCCAAACGCCTCTCTGTGATGCATGAGCGGTCGGTGTACGGTTTTGGTGGCCTCCCGTGGACGGTTTTCATCGTGCGGATGGTGGCTCCCTAGCCGTGCACTGGCTGGCTCATTCCATCACAGCTGAGGAGGTGCCTGCCTGAGCGCCTCTGGTGGCCGTACTTGAGCGTGCTCGCATTGCCACCCATGGAGATTAGTCGGGCAACGACAGTATCGGCAAGGTTTTCTGCAGTTTCCCTTCGCCCTCGGTAAATGCGATACAGCGTGGGAATAAGTAGGCTGCAGCCGCACGTGTGGGAGAATGGAGGGAAGAGTAGAGGAATAGTTGGAAAGAGTGGGGGAGGCCTAGAGGGAAGGACCCTGGGCCGTGGAAGTAACAATCATGGGGGCGATTGGTTACAAAAACCCAAAAATGATTATTCATCATTTATTTATTATTAAATAATTATTTCTAATTGTTTATAAATAACTAAACATATTCGATGTTGCCAAAATAAGCTTTATACTGTTTAAAAAAAAACACGTTTGTTTGTGTATTAAAATAAAAAAGCAGATTTAAATTTTTCATCCAATTGAAGGAATCCACATCAGTTTTGATATTAAATATTACAATTGAATTATTGAATTGAATTATTAATAAAAAATACATAGAATAATATATATTATTATATGATTAATGTAATAATAAATATAATTATGGTTTATATTTCATTATTAATATGTAATAATAATGATTATTGATCATTTATTTATTATTAAATAATTATTTCTAATTGTATATAAATAACTAAGCATATTCAATGTTGCAAAAATAAGCTTTATATTGCTTAAAAAAAAACACGTTTGTATGTGAATTAAAATAAAAAAGCAGATTCTAATTTTTCGTCCAATCGGAGGAATCCACATCAGTTTTGATATTAAATATTACAATTTATTTTGATGATGGCTACTCTGATGAAGACGGACTAGATCCTCAAAAATTTAACTCAAACGCATCATTTTTTAATAATCTTGGCGAACTTGACATTTCCCGATCGGGTTCTGGCCTGGCAGTGTTAGGGCGATAAAGTTAAGGCTGCCTTCACAATGCCCGCCCAGATCCTCAATAAGTTTCCTCACTGAAGCCTTTTCTTGTAAACTCAACCAGCCCTGTTATTCCCCTTCTAGGGCCTTGTTTGGCTGTGGCGTGGAAGTCCCTAGTAGGGGATCCACATTTCAGCCCTTACGGGCCCCAAATTTATTTCAGGCTGCTCTAATAATTTTCCACACGGGACTAGAACAAGTGCATTTTATGCAAATGAAAAAATTTTAATTTTTTTTTGATACACCATATGACCCTAATTGCATTCACCAATTCTCTCATTGTATAACATAATATTTAACGTAAATTATCCTGAAATGAATATACGACAAAATGTGAACATTAAATACACAACATATGGAGTCCCGATGTTGCAATTTCCCATTTGAGGTCGAATATCATTCGTATCGCATAACACGACTCGTATATACTCGAGGGCATCAATCTACGTTTACCTCATAATTGTTGGACTTTGATTTTGATGTATCTATCAGAAAAATTCTCTCGGTCCTCGCCAAATGGGACGAAAAAGTAGAAATCACTCTGAAAATTTCAAATTAACAAACATGAAAAAGGGACCGATGTACTTTTGTTAAATTAGTTTCATCAAAACTCGCTTAATTAAGTTGCAATAATTCACAAAATCGTAGGCTATATAACGACTTTTACACAGCTATACATACATTAAGAAGAGTGGGAAACAGAGCGGCTAAAGGCTTGCCAGACTGTAAAGTATAATAGAACTATCAGTCAAATCCGGAGTTCCTAAAACTTTCGACAAACTGGCAGAGTGAATACATATAAGCTACATTTTTCGCCATATATTTTAATGACCTCTGGCAAAAGTATGTTCGATAAGAAAATAATGAAATTCAACAAATTTTTCAATTTAAATTACGTTACAACTGTTACGTTTACATCAAATTTAAATCACTAAACCTACGTAACAAATCACAAAAAAAAACCTTTTTTTCTCGCAGTTAAATAAAAGAATTTAACTATGGAACTGAAATTGTCGTAGCAAAAAAAAAAGAAAGCTCACGGTCTACCTACAAACCTACGTAACAAATCACAAAAATAACTTTTTTTTCTCGTACTTAGATAAAAGAACTTAACTATGGAACTGAAATTGTCGTAGCAAAAAAAAAGAAAGCTCACAGTCTACCTACAAACCTACGTAACGAATCACAAAAATAACTTTTTTTTCTCGCAGTTAAATAAAAGAACTTAACTATGGAACTGAAATTGTCGTAGCAAAAAAAGAAAGCTCACGTTTGTTAAGGAGTTTCGGTACAAGTGGCAAAATGTAACCATTTACTTCAAATTTACACAGTATATTCTTTGACATATACCGGATGTGTCGTCCAAATTTTAAATTGATCGTCTGCACCGTTTTTGTGAAATTAAATGTCAAAAAACACTTTTTAACATGGTGAGATGCCTACGGTCATTGGTAAACGACAGTTTTGCGAATGGAAGGGTGTGGGTTAATATGTAGAATAACCAAATTGTAGAACGGTTAATATTTCGAAATTTTAGTATTCATAACATTCGATTAAGGAGGCACGACTAGTTCCTCGGGGTCAAAAAAGAGCCTAAATTTATTTTACCCACAGCCATTCTAATTTGTGTCGAATATTCATATTTTTCATTTTTGTTGATTATAATGTGCGACAATCGTGGTAAATAATTAGTTTACAAAAATAAAAATTGACGAATTAGATTCTCAATGACTCGGGAGTCAAAGAAAAGTAAGGTTAGGTTTGCCGATCGCATCAGCTGTTACGCGCGACCATGCCAAATCTGTCGGCGTTATCCCCTTCTTGACCGGAAATTGAAACTTTTTTGTAATATCGTCCTTTAAATTACGCGGTGAGGTATGATTTTTAAAATTTTTTACAATATTTCTAATGTTCAATCTATCAGAATCCAGTTTTTCAACGGCTAATCTTAGATTTTGAAGCAGAAAAACCGTGTTCAGGGCACTTCTGGTCGATAGTCTCCATAAGACGACGTGTTTCAGTGACTCAAAATGCTCAACTTTGCAATTTTATTACGAAAAAACCATACGGTCAATATAGCCCAAATTTTGGCAATTGGCGCATAAAATATCCGTCTAAATCATATAAAAATTTCAAGTCCGAATCTTTGATTTAACCTTATGATCGTACCTCCTTAACGAAAAATAAGAAATTCGAAGTTTATATTTTCGATAGTATATTAAGTTGAATGCGTATTTGATGTAATATTTTTTCTTTGATCGCTCATCTATTCGAAAATATATATTCAGACTGTCTATACTTCAAATGCAGATAATATAGATTGTTCTAATGTAAGAAGTTTATATTCTCTAAATTCGAAATGGAGAGCAATTATTTTATTGAAAGTCCAAAATATATAGTGTAAATAATTCGAAAGTGAATTTTTCGAATGACTAAAAATTAGAAGTACAGAATAGCGAACGTTGTGAAGCACGAAGAATGACAAGCAATACTTTACAGCCCAGAGGCTCTCGCTATTTCGACCGTTCGACTTTCTGCTGTTTCGCTATTTTGACCACATTAATATTTTGTCTTTCGTTAAAATATATTTGAAATTGTGAATATTCATAATATTGCCGATTTCAGTATTTGACGACTCGAATGCGTAATAGTCGAACTTTTGTAAAATCGCTATTCCAGCCTTCGTCATTTGGGCTACTGTTATATTTTCTTTTTGACGTAAATGTACTTCGAACTCTTTAATTTCTCATTTTTTTTATTTCCAGCACAAAGGCTATAGTAGAATTAATCTCTCTACATACTACTATTCTTCGATTTAAAAATTCGCAGTTTTAGCCGATCGAAGTTTTAATCATTCGAAAATCTTCCTCCCACCCCTTTTTAATCAAAACTCGATGAAACAATTATTCGGGCGGTGAGAAATGAGGACGATACTCTGGATAAATTCTGTTACAATGTTTATGTTCGATACAATATTTACTTATTCTTCAATGTTTACTTACAACATTATTTATTTTTTATTTTATTTTATTTTTTCATTTCACAATATTAATTACTTCGTACTTTGTTCATTTTTGGATTTTTTAATTAAAACTTGATGAAACAATTATTCGAGCGGTGAGAAATGAGGACGATACTCTGGATAAATTCTGTTACAATGTTTATGTTCGATACAATATTTACTTATTCTTCAATGTTTACTTACAACATTATTTATTTTTTATTTTATTTTATTTTTTCATTTCACAATATTAACGGGACAGACCTAGTTGGAACGTCAAAAAAAAGGCCTTTTTTCCGATTTTTTTTTGGTCAAACGATAAAATAATTCACAACAAAAGTTCTTCCGTTTAAAAGATACATATGTAATGTATATGTTGCAATTTTTTCAACGCAATACATATCGAAATAAGCTGGTGACCGTCAATTGCCGAGGACGCTGCAAAAAAAACACGGTTTGCGGTGATCAAGCTCACGCTGCAACGGCTCATCTGAAACAAAAAAAACGGAGGGGATTTTTAGTTAATGATATAATGCTCCAGTTGAACGAAGGGTTTTGAAAAATTTCCATTTTTCACAAAATGGCGGCCGTTAAAATTCAAAAGTGTTTTTTTGACCAAAATATCAGTTCCATTTTTTGCTATTAAAAATAAAAATAATTATCCAAAAAAAAAATCCTTCGTTCATATGGAGGACTACCATGTATAGAAGAAGTGATATAAATTTCAACCCGATCGGTAAAGCCGTTCTCGAGCTACAGTGATCACCGACTTCAAAAACATGGTTTCGAGAAAAACGCACTTGAAGTCCGCTACCTGCTTACCTATGGCTCAGACACGACGTGCTACAAAGTCTTGTATTTCGGCGAATAATGGTCCGATTTACATTTACCTGGGCGGAAAATGTTCGTAAGAGATTCTACTTTTTGAAAATGAAATAAAAAAAAAATCGATTTTTCGAAAATTCTAACTAGGTCTGTCCCGTTAATTACTTCGTACTTTGTTCATTTTTGGATTTTTTAATTAAAACTCGATGAAACAATTATTCGGGCGGTGAGAAATGAGGACGATACTCTGGATAAATTCTGTTACAATGTTTATGCTTAATCATTAGAAAATCTTACTTCCACCCGAATGGAATACTGAGAAAAAATGTTAAAAACTAATTGAAAAACTGCTAAACCACTAAGTATATTATTGCAATTCCGGTATCCAAAAATTACACAGTATATTCTTTGACATATACTGGATGTGTCGTCCAAAATTTAAATCGATCGTCTACACCGTTTTTGTGAAATTAAATGTCAAAAAAAAACACTTTTTAACATGGTGAGATGCCTACGGTCATTGGTGAACGACAGTTTTACAAATGGAATACTGAGAAAAAATGTTGAAAACTAATTGAAAAACTGCCAAACCACTAAGTATACTATTGCAATTCCGGTATCCAAAAATTAAATAATTCGTCTACATGGTTTATTAATTATTCATTTATTCACCAACGAAAACGGTGAGTTTTCCCCCATCGACAGAACGAACAGGCTTTTTTTATTTGTTTTCGAAGAAATATTGGTATGTGAAGTTGGCGTTTTGCTTGAAAACAATAGAATTGTACCGAAACCCCTTAAGATATAGATAGCTTGAGAACCCACGCTAAAAAAATAATTAAAAGACTTGAAATAAAAATACGATTCGCTATCCGATTGAAGTAGATTGCGCACAGGTTGCGCAGATGAGCTGGGAAAAGTAACGGGGAGAATAAAGAGAGAAAAAAGATTGGTCATGGAAAAACGTAGCTGGAAGTAGTTTGGGAGAGCTCTTGGGAGATATGACGGTAGAAAGAGGAAAGCTCGTATCGGACTTCCGACTGTTGTGCACGAATATATATGTATATACGTGTGTGTAAACGTGCGAGGGAGTCTTTCGAATGCGCGCGGATACGAGAACGCGTGCTATGCTGTCCGGCCTTTGGTCTGAGGCGCGACAGTAGAACGAGTCAGTGCTGCGCGGGCCTTCGTTGCGCGCGGATGTAATTTTGTTTTTTTTTTTCGTACGAACGCACTTGTACGAGTGTCGGTAAAATTTAAAAAAATTCACACATTGAAAGAAAAAAGAAAAAAAAATAAATCCAAGAGACCAACAAAAATCCATAGATATTCACGTTAATTATTAAAAATATAAATACAAATAAACAAAATATATAAACGTAAATATAAAGAAACACATGTACCAAACTTGTACGCATATAGAGATAAGTAAACTTGGATTCTCCCCGATGTAATCCGCTCGTCGTCGAGACCCATCAACGCAGACACATACTAACGAATTTATTAATTCTATTTTGGTAACCTCGGACAGTTTCTCTCTTTCTCTCGATCTCGTGTCCGAGAGAGTTCAGGTGGAGAAAAAGACGAGAAAAGCGCTCTCCGCGTCTCTAGAGCCCGTGTGCATCAGCGGCTTCGTTTAATCACGAGAGTCGAGTATTTCTCATCTCTCTTTTCTTTGGTATTTTTTTTTTTTTCTTTGTACAAGTACATCGCGCAAAGACGAAATCTTCTTTTACAATCCCGCGTGGAGTTTTCCCCGATAATTGAGTTGTATTTTCTCAACCTTTCGTAATAACGTTTTGAAGCGGTGAATCGGGTAAAATAAATAAATGCAATCGTAAATCAATCTTCGCTGCTCATCTTTGTTGGCTTGTTTATCGAGCTCCCCCTCAATGTGGAGAATTTATCTCGTTGGACCAACTCGACGAAGATTGCGAAACGAATGGGATTTTTAACGTAAGTTTTTCAAAACTTTATTCCTTTTTTTTTCCAGTGAAACGTCCTCATAAAAATCGATTTATGGATTGCATTTTTTATGTCGTTGCAACGAACCACGAGGACTATTTAAATAATAATAACAAATTAATATGCTCGAAAGTGGAGCACGAAGGAAGAGCCACGCACGATGGTTTTTATACTGTAATACGCCGAGTCAAAAAATATACGATTTTCTTGATTTTTTTTCTCATAGAAGGAAGTAAATAAACAAGCCGAGTTTTTTTATACTTATTCAATGAGTCTTTAAGTACATAAAAAAAATTTTTTTATTAAAAAATAGTGACGTCATAATTTGTTATCAGCTCGGTAACGTGACAGTTACAAAAAAAAAGGTGTGCAAACGATGGGAATTCTAGCACTTGTAAAAATGATCTGAAACCAAAATTTCAAAAAGATTAGTAAAATATATAATATTTGTTGGAGCTTATATCAATAATATCAATAAAAAGTCGAAAATTCATAAAATGGCGGACATTCGAATTTTCGGTATTGATTTTTCAATCTTTTTTCGCTCTTTAAAGTGTTGTAACAAAAAAATTATCAGCAAAATCAATCATTTTATAGGTATAAGCTCCAACAAATATTATATATTTTGCTAATCTTTTTGAAATTTTGGTTTGAGATCATTTTTACAAGTGCTAGAATTCCCATCGTTTGGACACTTTTTTTTTACGTTACCGAGCTGATAACGAATTATGAAGTCACTATTTTTTAATAAAAATTTTTTTTTTATGTACTTAAAGACTCATTAAATAAGTATCAAAAAACTCGCCTTGTTTATTTACTTCCTTCTATGAGAAAAAAAAATCAAGAAAATCGTATATTTTTTGGGTCTCTTGATGAGAACCTCCCCTTAAGTCTTACGGAAAACTGCAGATGCAGTTATATATTATGCATCGTTAGATTGCCTCAGAAAGAAACGAGAGAAAGAGAGAGATGGGGAAAATAAAGTAAATACGAGCTTGAGAGGTGTGCATGTGAACTCGTTTGATGATAAAAATTTATGCGTATATACTGACTAAATAATTCGCTGTATATGTGCCTTTATTCAGAGAGTCGCACGAGTGGTCGTTGAGATCTCTCGGTCAAGTTTTTCCTTTCCTTTCTTTTTCCCAAAAAAAAGCTTTGTAATAATGAATATGACATTTTTCTTTGCATCAAGATACGTAAAAACTTTTTTAAAATGAATTATCATTATTTGAACAAAATTACGTATGAATTTAATGGGAGAAATTAATTGAGGCCTTTCGGAGCATTGCGAATTATGGAGCAGCCGAAATCCTGCTATTTTGTCAATACTTTAAACGTCAGTATAAAATATTATTCGTGGACTTCGAGAAATAAAAATATTTTTTCAGTTGTTATGATTATTATTTAATTGAAATACATTTTTGTTCAGAGTCGTATTGATTTACGTTTTCCTGATCTTTTTATCCGCTACGTTCTATTTGCTTTTTTATTAAATCTCTTATCTGTAAAAGTCTCCGGTGGCTTTCGAAAGCATGCTCTTCCCCCAGGGCGCGCACTGTTCGAATCGAATTACTTCGAGGTACTATATCGAATGTTTATAAGTATAGGTTTTCGCTCGTTCACATGATTAAGGCGAAATATATACTGGACGGTACTTGTTTTTCGTCTCCCACTCGTCGAAAGACGCGCAACAAACATAAATAAACTTACAAGCATTGAATTACACTGCTGAGTAAATTGAATGGGAGAAAATACAAGTTTTCAAAGTTCCTTCGTGTTCTCGGATATACTTCGTTTTCTGTCGTGAGTAATGAAAAACTTTCGTCAGAGATTATTCAGTCTTTTAACCGTGTCAAAATTTATTTTCATTATTTTATATTTATACATTTTATTTTTAGTCATTTATATTTGTTAAATAAAAATAAATAAGCATATGGAAAAATTGAGGTTTGGATATCGCGTGTGTCAAATAATCGAAACATTTGCCAAAAAAAATACTCGGATGTAGTCGTTTTTGTAGAACAAAGTCAACAAGATTCAGCGTGACCAATTTCAAGCATCGTGAATAACAAAATACAGCTAAGTTAAGGGGCCACTCCACTTTGGAGCCACGAAAAAAAGGCTATTTTCGCAATTTTTTTTTGAGGATTTTATAAAAGATACGAATATAAAGGTTGTTGGGCTTGATAAATAAAGTCTTGAAATATATTAAAAAAAATTTTAATTCATGTTTATTCATTTTTAAGTACAAAAACTACAGTTTAACGTAACGCCTCAAAAATAGGTGGGCTAGGTAGCTCCATCACAACTCGGCAACGGTTTGTCTGAAACAAAAAAATCGAAGTCCATTAGATTCAGTATGACACCAGCTACAAAATGACCCTCGGATATAAAGTTTTATCAAAAAATAAAAAAATGGCAGATGAAAAACGAAAAAAGTAAAAAAAAATGCGTTTTCTTCGCAGTTTTTCACCAAAAAAAAGAGTAAAAATCAAAATTTTAAAACCATCGAGGGTCATCTTGTTGCGAATCATGTTTACAATACGTGGTTCAAATTTCAAGAGAATCGATTTATTAGTTTTAGAGATACGATGGAGCTAGATTTTGAAAACGTTGTTTCGAGAAAAACACGTTTGAAGTTTATACTATGAAAAACTCTTACCTGAGGTCCTGACGTTTAGGTAATAAAAAAAAATACTTAGAGAGCTCGGATTTTCATAAAATTTTGACACAATATTTCTGAATGTATGTACTTTCGAAAACAGTAAAAAAAAAACATTTTTTTGAAATGTTCAAAGTGGCCTGGCCCCTTAACGATGCTCCGTTCTTATCGTAACGTGGACGCATGAAAAATTAAAAATTTCAAACACGAATTTTCGAATTGAAAAACAACATTTCGTTTCGCGTTGAAAGTTTGAATGTACTTTTTTTTAAAACGAGCATTCTGCGATTACGGATAATACAAATCGATCGTAAAAATAATGATTTTTAAAAAGCCTTTGAATAAAAGATCAAATGTGTTTGTTTGTTGAAACGAAAATGTCACGAAGCAATGAAAATTTTGAGAACGTATTTTCCTTTCAACTCTCATACTCCCATTTTTCTATCGTGTCTCGCACGCTTCCTCGTAGTTAAACTCGCCAGTCATTCGTTTCACAGGGAGAGCTCATAGAGCACAGCGCTCGAAACCAACATATATTTATAGCTCGAGTATATAATTAAATCCACGCACAGCGAATATTTAATGTTGCCAAGTCGAAGTGGCTGGCGCGATGTCTCTAAATTCGCGGGAGATGTGAGCCATGGTGATCGCGCCTCGGTACGATTTTCAAAGTATATTTTTATTGCAAGCACCTTGGCGACTGTTTTATTTATTTTTTCTTTTTTTTTTTCTTCAATGACGATACGTGATCTCGTGATATCATTTTTTCATGTATTTTCATTTTCTTTCCCTCGACAAGATCAATTTGTTTCTCACGTAGTCGTCGAAAGAAACAGCAGCAACGTTTTGTATTAGCCCTAGAGAGCCAACTGCACCGAAACCTACTATCGAATTCCATTCGGCTACGAAACGATCCACCTCACGATTCCTATAAGACTATTTCGTATTGGACCCTTGGGAAACACTAGCAATGGATCTGTCCACATTTATGTTTACTGTATACCACAGCATCCATAACCCATGTTTTTTTTTTATATTTTTTTATACTCCTGGTAAAAAAAAGAGCCTTTTTTATTGGAATCATCATTAGCACAAAAATTGAAGAGCGCGTTTCATAAATGAGTTTGGATATTTTCGAACCGTCCCTGATTTTCGTTTCCAAAGTCAAATATTTTTGAATGTTGTTTTCTTGTGAGCAAAAAATTCAACAGAAACTTCCGGAAAGGATTCTTTGACATCGAAACCCTTTTAAGATTTCTAAAGTCCATTTTTTATAAATATATATAGACGATAAATATAAATAGATATTTTTACAAATACGATGATAAAAGACATCGTACGATCTACCTCTATGGGAAATTGGTTTTATTCTTGTTCTGCTTCTAAAGTGCCCATAATCCGTTTAAAGTTTACCTTGAGGATCTTTGCCAGGAAAACAGAAAGAGCTTTGTTGTTTTCGTACGTACGAGCCGGTATTTATATAAATAACATATCGGATGATTCGCCCATTCTTCGATTTTATTCTCAAACACTTCTAACATGAATTATTCACGATATTCCAAGAGCCCAATTTTTAAAGCCCATATGCAAGAAACAGTTGAATCGATGGTAATGCAATAGCCTCTGGATGTGACAAACATACAAACTTTTCAAACATTCATACACCTCGAACGAGGAATGAATATTTTATGATCGAAAAAACTAGTACCATACAAATTTTCCAATGGTTGCAAGCACAATTGGATGAGAGGGTTCAAAAGCATCTGAAATCAATCAATTTTTTTTTTATCTTCAGAGAATGCAGATATCACTGGCTTTTTTTTAAATACAATTTGGAAAACTCCATAGCAGGCCAGTAAAGAGAAAACTTCTGTGTGGTGCTCCAATAAAGAATTTAAAAAACTCATTTCGGTTTTTCATTTCAACGAAAAGAACGTTGGTTTTATAAAATGAAACAGTTGTTATGCTCGGCCACAGCATAACCAGAATTTATGCTTTTTACAACCTTTGTATGAAAATAGGGGTATCACGTGCGTGACCCTGGCATATACCAAATAGAAAAAAAATGTGGTTTTTCATATCGTGTATACACACGATTTTGTATATAAAATAGTACGAGTTTTAAAGGCTAAAACCACTGTAACGACCTCAAAAAATACTTTTTTTCGACAATTTTTTTCGGGTGGAAGGAAAGGTAATAGAATAATAATATTTGGGGGAGTTATTAAGCATATATTTAGCTATACAACAAAAAATTATGATTGAAAAATATTTAAAAATGGCGACACCAGAGCCATTCCCGCGAGGCTTGTTGAATTCGAGGCGCGCTGCGGCACGCAGTGTAACTGGTGCAATTGTTGATCTGGAGTAAAAAAAAAAACACTTAATCTAGACACTCATAGGTAGTGAAGTACGTAGGGGATTTTGAAAATATTCATTTTTGTATTATTGGCGAGTGTTTGAATGAAGTACTTCAATTTTCGATAGAAAAAAGGGGTAATTATTTGTTGATAAAAATTGTTTAAATGAACTTATCGAAAATTTCGTATGTATTTCACTTCGAAATGTTATTTTTAAGATATTGTCAAAAATTCAAATGAAAAGAATGAAAATTGTTGGAGTTATGCTGTGTGCCGTTTTGAAAAATCATCTTTCGAGAAAAACGCGTTTAAGGGTTTACATACGTCCAGCAGCGCCTAAAACGCGCTAAAAGAAAAACTGTTTTTAGAAGAGATATAGCAATAGAAATTAATAAAAATAATTTTTACACATTGTTTATTAGTATTTAAACTTTATGAAAAAATTTATTTCATTTTTTTTTTCAAAAATTACAACATAAAAAATCACGTTTCCCGAAGCACTATGAAAAAAAAGTTGCTCCACGGTCTGCATCATTTCTTCTTGAAATGCTGATGGATCTGCAAAACGTAAAAAAATTCTTGTAAAATAAAGTTGTAGTTATAGTCTGTCGAGCCAGATTTTTGAAATTCGAAAAATTTTGGCAATTTACGGCAGTTTAAAAAAAAATGTGCATTTTGTGTCATAAATGTCACACTTTAATTATGTTTATAAATTTTTTTAATCACAACATCAAAAATCCAACTCGACAGACTATAGAGAAAATAATTTCGAATATTTAAAAAAAAAAGCATCAAAAAATATTAAAAACTGTATGAGTTATCATGCAGACCGTGCCAGAAAAAGTAGTTTTGAGAAAAATGCATTTAAAGTTTCAAGTGCGCGCATCAGACTCCCGTTGGGCAGTCACGTTTTCTATAATAACTTTCGATCTATGGGGAATTTGTACAATCGACTTATACAGAAATACGCCTAAAACTATAGAGAATAATAATCTGTAAAAAAAAAAATCGATTTTTTTGAAAATTCTGGACGTATGCAAGGCCTTAAAGTTTTGAAACGTGGTACTAAAATTACCGACGCGCTTGAGGAAGAACCCGAAAATTCAATGAAAATTTTTTTTTTCAGGTATAAACCTTTTTGCCTCATATTCAAGAGGGTTCAAAGTATATTTTAAGCCAATAAAAAAAAAACGATTTTTCGAAAATTCTACAGTGGTTTTACCAGTTAAGCCAGGAAACGAGGAGTATATTCCAAGGGGTTTTTCAGACGAGAAATTTATCACTTGATTGCATATCATATCGAGGTTTAGATTCGATGATCAAAAAATTTCATGTCAATAACCCAAAAATAGCAATTGTTGTAATGTTTATTTTTTTCGTGAATAAACACATGAGTAAATCGAGTGTTACAAAATGTATGTCACCGGCTCTAACCGATTTCAGGATAAACTAGTCGAACTTATGAAAAATCGGTTTGTCCTGAAGTCGGATTTGGCTAATAAGATATGCATAGATATTTCATGATTGTTGCCAATTTCGTTTAAAAATTGGACATTTAATATCGGAACAGGAAAAAATACGATGAAACGAAAAAAGAAGAGAGGGGATAAAAACTTTCGATCGAACGATCGCGTGTCTGTTACTCGACTAATGTACACGTCCATCGTACCGTTTATTCTCAAATCTTCAGGGTACTCCCTCTCTCTCTCTCTCTCTCTCTCTCTCTCTCTTACAGCTCTAGCTCTCTATTCCGTCTTGTCACGAGAGCTGTTCTCACCAACAATCACCACGAATTTTCTGGCAAGATGTCAAGAAGTTTTTATGTCACCCAGACCATTGTCGGTCGATTTTATTTTTTTTTTTCGTTTATCTCTTTTTATATCCATTTTTTTTTCTTTTTCTACCACCACTTCTTATTCTTATTCTTCTCGGATCTTTCCTCGTAGCTCCATTCTGTTGAACGATTCGCGCTCGGTTGAAGCCTCATAGTCGTGGGACTCCGCGAAAAATGAAAAATATAACGAAATATAAAACAGCCTCCATGTACACGATGAAATGCTCTGCGCCATACAACTCTCCGAAACGCATTACAGTGCAAAGCGAGAGAGAAACGAGATAAACGCGTCGTTGCGGAAGGAAATTGATATCGTGAGACAGGTATAAAACGATCTTAACGTATATTATACTCTACGCTACATATTTTCAAAAAAGTAGGTAACATCAACGTTACAAACTTTTCAGATTCGTTTCTTTCCTCATAAATGTACCTATTCAAGGATATCGTAGCGGTTCCGTGTAGTCAATTGACCGTATATAAACATTTTTCCTTCAAAAACTACAAATTGACACTTATGGTGTATAAAATATTTTTTTTTTTTTTTTATACATTCGTAATAAAACGATAGCAATCCTGATCAATGAGATAATATTTTAAGAAATTACATATTTTTAATCACTCAATCGAGCTACTCGTCGTCAGCTGTTAATATAGTCGATGAATTTTTCAAGCGAAGTCTGGCAGCGCTGCACACTCGCACTGTAAACATAAACCTTCTTAACCTCTGTTGATAGGGGAACAGTTCTCGTTTATCAATAAGTTTGTGTTCGAGATAAATTAAAATATTGTGACTTTGGTAAAAAAAATTCATTTGCACGCCCAGGACCACACATTTTGTGCCTTCGATAATATTTCTGTTTCAGCGTAGCCTAATTGTAGGTTATATTACCGCTGTCACGAATGTGTAACGTTGCCAGCTCACTGTATAGAATTTTTCAGCGCGAACCGATCGAACGACTAATCAAGTTTTTTGAGGTTTTTCCAACTTTAACTCAAAATTTTGCACGAACTAATTCGATAACTCGTTTTTTTTATGTTACGATATCAATCTTTGATGATTGATTTATAACTGAGAATGAAAACTTTATGGCTATGTAATAATTAAATATATTTAATATACGATCGGAATAAAATCCGAAGAATTACGTTATAAGACACCGGGTTAAAGTTACAAATTTTGGAATTTAATTTCTCACTTGAATTATCGGTAAAGTGTTCCCAATTTTTTTCTGAAGAAAATAGTGTGTTCAATCGACAGCATGTTTCAAATCTGATATCTTGTCTAATATTCGACCTTTCGCTACGACCTCCTTAATCATGATTTTCTAGAATAAAATGCCTTTATTTTCTACACATTTTCAACGCCTTCTAAAAGCTTTGTCGTATCGCTTGTCTGAAGGCAAATTTCTTTGATTATGAAATTAACGCCTTACATACGTCCAGCAGCGCCTAAAACGCGCTAAAAGAAAAACTGTTTTTAGAAGAGATAGCAATAGAAATTAATAAAAATAATTTTTACACATTGTTTATTAGTATTTAAACTTTATAAAAAAATTTATTTCATTTTTTTTTTTCAAAAATTACAACATAAAAAATCACGTTTCCCGAAGCACTATGAAAAAAAAGTTGCTCCACGGTCTGCATCATTTCTTCTTGAAATGCTGATGGATCTGCAAAACGTAAAAAAATTCTTGTAAAATAAAGTTGTAGTTATAGTCTGTCGAGCCGGATTTTTGAAATTCGAAAAATTTTGGCAATTTACGGCAGTTTAAAAAAAAGTGTGCATTTTGTGTCATAAATGTCACACTTTAATTATGTTTATAAAATTTTTTAATCACAACATCAAAAATCCGGCCCGACAGACTATAGAGAAAGCAATTTCGAATATTTAAAAAAAAAAGCATCAAAAAATATTAAAAACTGTATCATGCAGACCGTGCCAGAAAAAGTAGTTTTGAGAAAAATGCATTTAAAGTTTCAAGTGCGCGCATCAGACTCTCGTTGGGCAGTCACGTTTTCTATAATAACTTTCGATCTATGGGGAATTTGTACAATCGACTTACACAGAAATACGCTTAAAACTATAGAGAATAATAATCTGTAAAAAAAAAAGTCGATTTTTTGAAAATTCTGGACGTATGTAATGCCGAATTTCGTAAAACTTCGGCAAGGTTTTTATAATCACTTTTATTACAGATTCTTAGTATCGTGTAGCTTTGTCAGAATTTTCTGAGCTAAAATAATGTATAAAATGTTTAACTTTCATGGATATATTCTTTAGCAGTGAATAAAAAGCTTCCGTTCTTCGATTTTTAGTATAAAGAAATTTGCATACGAATAATTGAGTGGTCATCTGAAATAAATTGCATGAGTTACAATGCGTGTAGTTTTAAACAAAAGAATTCTCATTCGAAAACTTCACGAAGAAGATTTTTATCGACTTGAAAAGCAACATTTCTTACTCGATACTCAGAGTTTTTTGAAAATCATAATGTTGCTAGAAAATTATGAAAGTTTTAGAATAAATTTCCGGTTCGACGCTTTGGAAAAATCACGTGTGATAATCAATTTCGACAGCGAAAGATTTGGAACGTCTCTGTAATTTCTAGAATTTTCTCATAGCCAAAAATAGATAATGTATTCTGTATAATGTATGATAACATACGTGAATTGATACGTGTCTTCCGTTCGAGTGAACTTTTCATCAATGAAGGCATTCTCTCTAATTTAATTATAATTTGCCACTCGATGTATCATAAGGAGAAATCCACGAAGCGTAGGGGACATGTTGGGTATTCCAAGTGAAATTAGGCCTGGCGAAATGTGATTATAAACTGTTATAAAGGATTGTCGTGATCTCCTCCATGCTAAGCTTCAGCAAATCAGGGAAATGAGAATATTCCTGAGCGAAGATATGAGAGTAATTTTCTCTCTCTCTCTCTCTCTCTCGCCCCCTGTTTCTCTTTCAATCTCGTCTCAACGGGGTTAAGATTATTCCCTGCTAATCTCCTCCTTTCCACTCGATTCGTTTTCGCTCATCGCTCAAGATAAAATGAGCCCATGTACAGCCGAAAATTAATTTTTTTAAGCGAATTGTAGCAATTCGTTTAAAAAAACGTTTATTCATATCATGAGAGATGTCGACTACTCTGTTTTGTACCATTGATAACTTTCTGAAACCGCAAAATACACGCAGACCGATAAAATTGGTTTTTAAATGCGACGACGATTATTTGGTTGCCTAGACACATCATGATTGTAACGTCGTTTCATCGTTTTATTGTAGCTTTGAAAAATAAATATCCGAGGGTATAAAAGCATCAAAAGTTTGTGGGTAGGAAAATTGCAGTGAGCATGCGAGTCTTCGTCGTCGTTGAATTCGTGTACGGTAGAGTAGAAGCAACAAAATTTTAATGGGACGTCAGTCAGTCCACCCGCAGCCAATTGGGGTCGAGCATTTTCGTCGAGTGCAACGAAAAAGCGGTGTATACGAGACGAGAGGACCGCTCTCTTCTCATCCCATCATTTCGCTTCTACTATACACTTATGCTCTCAATTCGTACACTGCTGCCACTATATCCCTCTCTCTTTTTCTTTCTAGTTATCCCGTATATCGACGCCGAAATGTTGCTTCTCAAAATATCTTCCTATTAAACACCATATATCCTCTATAAGCATCTACACATCGCACATCAACTTCTAGCAAGAAAAAGGTCAAGACACCCATCGATTAAGGAAGCTGAAGCGTTGCTCACAATCCAAGATTTTGTTTGGAAAAAAAAAATTTAGCATAATCTTAAACCCGTGCAAAGTTTTTTCTCAGCAATTACGCCACCGATCATCTTGATTTTTGATTCAATCGAAGAGGAATTTCTCAATTAGTCTCCAGTTCAATTTTCAAAACACCAAACGACTCCTGAGCTTCGTAATTAAACAAAATGACATGCTATTTTTACCCCCATCACCACGAATGGCTTTACTCACAAGTAAAGTTGTCAGAGAAATTATAGTCTCAGCGAACCTCGGACCAGCAGACGACATAGCTGTCAATGTACTTGTCCCGAGATTCTACCGAGTCTCTTGATATGTTATTCTGTAGATCATACTGCGTCTTTGTGAATTTTTTCAAATTTTTTTACCACCGAACATCCGAGATGTGAAATTATTTCGTGTGTGATTTTACGTCAAGTTATATAGATGCGCACGGTATTGACATATACGAGTAATATTATTTTTTGGTAATATAACACCAAGATAAACGTTTGCAAATGGCAAATATACGTAAATTGCACCTTTGTGAAGATACAAAAAAAACATAAGTTGCTCATGGAATATCAAATATATTCCATATTAAATAATGAAGATTTAAACGAAAATCACGAATTCTGACTTAGCGAGTGAATTGTTGTGACAATGCCGCATGCATACACTCTCAAGAATATTTACGTTGAGCTCACGTCGTTTTGCTACGCGTTTCATGGTGTGAAGCGAGCGTTGCTGCCAACCTGAATGTTGCAACGATGCAGTGATCTGACAATATTTAACATTAATTACTGGCAGTAATAAATTATCTCGTGGTTTATATGAACATAATCAAAAATAGTAGTTGGACTCGAAGTTTCATTCTATGACTCGTAAAAATTCACAGACGCAATTCTTTGATTTTATTAATCGTCAATGTTGTACTTTTTCAAGTTGATAGCGACACAAACGCTAATAATTCATTAATATGAATTCATTAATTCATCATCATATATTAATCATAATAAATCATCATATATTAATGCATATGATGATTTATTATGTTTAATATATGATGATGAATTAATATATGACATGAAATAATAATAATTCAGCTAATAATTATGGGTGGGGTTTAATATGTAGAATAACCAAATTGTAGAACGGTTAATATTTCGAAATTTTAGTATTCATAACATTCGATTAACGAAAAATAAGAAATTCGAAGTTTATATTTTCGATAGTATATTAAATTGAATGCGTATTTGATGTAATATTTTTTCTTTGATCGTGCATTTATTCGAAAATATATATTCAGACTGTCTATACACTGAGAAAAGAAATTTGTTGTTTCAACAAATTTTTTGTTGAATTAACAAATTGTGGCGAACAAAATGAAATTTGTTAGTTGAACAGAAAATTTTGTTGATTCAACAATATTTTCGTCGTAATGAGCAATATTTATTTGAGCCAGCAAATTAAGTGGTTGAATTAATCAAATTTTTGTTGAGTTAACGAATTTCGTTTTGTTCGCCACAATTTGTTGATTCAACAAAAATTTTATTGAATCAACAAATTTCTTTTCTCAGTGTACTTCAAATGCAGATGATATAGATTGTCCTAATGTAAGAAGTTTATATTTTCTAAATTCGAAATGGAGAGCAATTCTTTTATTGAGAGACCAAAATATATAGTATGAATAATTCGAAAGTGAATTTTTCGAATGATTAAAAATTAGAAGTACAGAATAGCGAACGTTGTGAAGCACGAAGAATGACAAGCAATACTTTACAGCCCAGAGGCTCTCGCTATTTCGACCGTTCGACTTTCTGGTGTTTCGCTATTTTGACCACATTAATATTTTGTCTTTCGTTAAAATATATTTGAAATTGTGAATATTCATAATATTGCCGATTTCAGTATTTGACGACTCGAATGCGTAATAGTCGAACTTTTGTAAAATCGCTATTCCAGCCTTCGTCATTTGGGCTACTGTTATATTTTCTTTTTGACGTAAATGTACTTCGAACTCTTTGATTCCTCATTTTTTTTTTATTTCCAGCATAAAGGCTACAGTAAATTTAATCTGTCTACATACTACTATTCTTCAATTTAAAAATTCGCAATTTTAGACGGTCGAAGTTTTAATCATTCAAAAATCTTACTCCCACCCTTTGTTTGCACTCGTTTGGGTTTGTTTACGTATTAACTTATAGATATCAAAACGTCATAGCCCATACTGATTAATCAACAAATATGACGTGAATAGCTGATACGTGGGATTTGTTTTCATACGAATTTTTATGACGCCATAAGCAAATCGCTTTAGCAAGGCCATAAGGCAAATCAATTGTGAAGCCAAAATAATAAAAATAACTCCATATTGTAAATCACCGGTCAACCTGTGGTATCGATCACTTAACGCCAAAAAACTTGATTAGATCTGCATGTGAAAGTAGCTTTCACAAAAAATGAATTCTTGAAAGTAATCGATCGATACTTGTATCGATTTGATATGAATTTGTCAACTAAAAAACGTGACTAATACGTAATTTTATATAATAAAATCGTATTTAGATTCTTCTTTTTTTGTTACCTTATGATGTGTACTTTTTGTATGCAAGTTGCCCATATTTATAGAGTATGTGAATATAGAAGAGGGGAGAATAACTGAATTATCGAACGAACGTTCCTATACCCATCAAACCCCTTAACTGCTGATGCCTGCGAACAGCCTTTCACTCCGTCTCTTTTGATGAATTGCATTATCGTTCAATCAATGCCAATTGTAGTCGCATTAATTCATACGCTTTTAATGAAGACGAGATTACGTCGCTCGATTAGTTAACCATCGTATTATTTGAAATATGATTATGAATAAAAAGAAAAAAAACCACGAAGTATCATTTTTTTCTTGAAAAAAAAACATTATTTTGTTCTCTCATTGGCATTGGCAATAGGAATATTTTTATTCATATAATATTTACGATTGTAATAAAATCTGTTGAAGGAATTAATGAATTGCACAATTAGAATTTGTAATTATTGGAATAACAATTTAAAAAATGAGGTATTTTTGAAAAATAATAATAATAATCATCCCTGAAGAAGAAATTAACAAAAATGCTTCTTTTTCAATCTCTATGATGCAAGCCTAGAAATACAAATGATGAGATTCAAGGGCTGTGACAACATCTTAGAAAAACTTGTTATCAATGACACATAATACGAAGAGGTTGAATCATACCAAATGCACCGTGTTTTTAATGCTTTCTCTCCCCCCCCCCCCCCCCCCCCACTCTCTTCTACTCACGAACCCCGCTAAGCTCGCTGAAAGCGATCCCATTGTTATTCCAGGTGGGCTCCAGACATCCCGATAATAAGCTCTTCACTATGACATCGAGAGAGGACGGTTGTCTCGGACGAGAAAATAATCCCAAACTTTTCCAGTTACTTGAGATCTTATTATATGGAAAGGGAAGATGAAAGCTTCAAGCACAACTCGTTACTTCTAACACCTACGTCCAAAGTTTCTTTATAAATGTTATATATATAAATTTAAGGGTAAAAACGAGTAGAATGTTTCCTTCTGTTATTCTACTTTTTTCACCAACCATTTAGCATAAAATAAATATCGGAGAGAAAAGGATGAAAAGTTGGGAGTCAAGTCCAAGCACAATAAAAGAACTGAGAAGTCATCGCTATCGTATAAGAGAAACTAAATCTATTTTTATGAAATCAAGTCTATTTAAGTTCACAAAGGTGTTGAACTTTAATAATTTAACGAACAGCTGTTACCAGCTCGATAAATCCACCCTTGCAACTTCGAACGTAGAGACATATATCGCAGTGCTCAATTCTCACTCAGTTAATTCATTTTGAAGAGACTCTGACCCAAGCACAAAATGTGATAAGGCTTCGAAACTTTCCCAGGATGTTTACTAACGTCTATACAAAAAATTATATTTTTTCATTGAATTTTTTTAGAGCTTCGAAGTTTGGAAATAATACACCAATCTAATGAAAAGGCATTTTATTTGAACGGATAAAATTTACAGACGAAAGAAGAAAACGTATCAAAAAAGTTTCTAAATAAAACATCAAAAATAATATTAATGTGGAAAGTATATTGCCTAATAAATCGATATACAACTAAGATTTATCGTTTTTCGAAACAACGTTTTTCCTTCCTGTTAGCATCGAGTGAATTCACGAGACTTCTCAACTTGAATCATACATTTTCACCAAGTGATAAAATTTATATTCACAATAAAGTTGAACTCGGAAATTCTGCATGAATTCATTTCAACTGGCAAATATCTATGAGGATTTAACAATGAAATATGCTCGTATGAGAAGACAGAGAATTGAAACAGTCCCGAGATGACTCTTTCAATTTATATGTTGAGATATGCAAGGCGTTAAACAATGATAAAAGGAGTCTTACCTTTTAAAACATTGTAAAATATTTTACGTTTCAATCGACAGTTACGAAGTGTCTCCTCCTGTAAAATCGTTTCCCTCAGTGAAAAGTTCAGTGTGATACCATTTTTATTGGATAGAGAAAAAACGAACTGAAAATATGTTTTTTTTTTTTTTTTAATTACGATTTTGTATTCTTCGGATATTCTGATTGGTTTCATTTCTTGACTAACCTTTTGCCAGAAAAAAGCATTATTTTTATATTGAATTCAGGGCTTTTTTACTGCCAAAAGATCAGACAAACACAAGAACTGCAAATGATACAACAAAAAGGAATTTTAATAGAAAAAAACACCTTTTGGCACAGAGGATACGAGCAGATATTCCCATGTTTCTTATACAAAATTGTATCGAAAAAAATGAACAGATGAAAAAAAGCTTTCATCTTCAACAAAGGCATTGTCTCCATAGTTTGATGGGATTTGAAGAGTGTGCAACCTACGACCCCTCGTCTTGTTGCTCGTACATGCAAAACTTCCAATTGAGGAATGTCCCACCTGTGCGAAATTTATCAGAGACTTGGAAACTTGTGCCAAGAGGAAAATTTAATTGAGCGAGATGACGCGATTCCGCAACCTTGTGAGCAAGTTGTATGGTTAACAATTTGCCGAAACTACAAAGTATGTGCACAAGTACAAAGCGAGACGCTTTGTGAATAAATTGGTTAGACTTGTAGATTTTTGAATTTTTTTATCGCGATACTAAAGTTGCAGCATTCTTGAAATGTCAAGGACCTCGAACAGTGACTAAGATATCAATTTATAATTTTATTCTCTAAAATATCTTTAAACTTCAAACTTTAGTTCGACAGAGAAGTAAAGTATAATTGAATTTCAATGGAATTATTGTCAAATAAAAAATATTTGAATCGACGATTGACGAGTCTGAATGAACCGTAAATAAAGTAACCTCGATTGAATTTCGTACACGATTGACTTGTAAAAATTATCAACGAGTGAGGTTTACTATAATTCGATTGGAAAACCATAAATTTAGGTCGTTACTCTAGAATCTCCGAGATCGAAAAGGAGGTGAGAGTAAACTAAAAAAGACGCCTCGGGATCGTTCCGGTCGTAAAACAGGAAAGTCTTACAATGCGAGCTTACAGGCGTTCGTAAAACACGCGGTTTTCAAATATTTATACATTGAAGGGAACGTACATAGCGCATTGTACATGCATTCAATATACGGAAAAGACGAGTGGATATAGACCGAAGTTACAGACAAACGAGTGAGGAGAGAGAAGGAGCTGCGTCGACATCGAACGTGCCACATGCTCGTTTCTTCCTCTCTGCTCGTCTTTCTCGATCTTGATCCATACGCTTGGTAGAGAAACAATCAAGGAGAAAAAAAATAAAAAGAGAAAGAAGGAGAGAAAAAAGAAGAGAGAACGAGAGCGAATAGAGGGTAGAGAAAGAAAGAGCAACAAGAATGACAGTTTGGCACTGCCTCGTGAAATCCGTCGGCGCATCCAAAATATACCTGGAAAGCTTTTTTTAGACGTTCGTCCATGGCAAACATTTCTCGAGCGAAAAGCCCCTCTACATACGTACATGCAAAGCGTTGTTCTCCTATACACAGTTTTGTATTTATTATATACGAGCTTGACGATGCATCAGCCATGCTAAAGATGAACCAGGACACGATGTACTATCTATCAACAGGAAAGGAAGAAAGAGAAAGAGTCAATGAAAAAAGGAAGCAGTAAAAGTAATCCTTGTGAAGTCTATAAATTTCATCAGTCCTCCCCTATTTGTATATTACACTCCGAGTCTCGATTCGCGACCAAAAGAGAAGGGTGCGAAAAGGTGCGATTCAGATAAGGGAAAAAAGGTCGCTTATCAATATTAAACTCGGGAGAAAAGCGAATAGGCGTATGAAAATGTGAGGAGAAATTTAAGAACGAAAAAAAGCGTGTATTGAAGGGCTGAGGCAAAATCACTTAGAGGAGAAACGTTGAGGAGAAGATAACGAGGGATGTTATTAGTTCGAGGACTGAAAAGGGTAGCTTACTAATGCAAGGGTTCCGTGCGATGGTAATGAGAACTTGACATATGTAGGGAAGCCCGGAGCCAAGCAAAGTACCCGCGGCAAATGGGAGTACACTGTAAAAAATTTCCGTATGAAAATTAATACACATGTATAGGAAGCTTTGATGCGGATACCGTATATGAAAATTCAGATACGCTGAGGAAAATTGAGAGACGCGGTATTTTAATGATACGAGCACTGTTCAGTAAAATTAATATACTTGTGTATTTGAAAAATCATATACATGTAAGAAATGTTGACCTTGTGCATATTAAAAACACGAAACATCTACTAATATTGCTATACAGGTATATTAAAGTTCATGTTACCAGCATAGTAATTTTCAAATTCAAGATTACTAAATTTCAGGCACCGTATAACGTTTTCGCATTACATATGTCTACGATATTTCTAGAGATGTATCATAAAATTTGGTGATCCTTTTTGAATATTAATATACGAATGAATATTAAATAAATTCAGCTATTATGAGTTTTTAAGGGGAATACATTAATTGGCGTACTATTGTGTTCGATTTTTTTAAGTTGAAGGTCGAAATCATGCAGACATCTCAAGAAATTAGTTAGTCACCGTAAAAATTTTTATCATAATCTCAACATCTTGTGTTAAGTTTGGTGTTTACCATTTTCATGTTTTACACAATTTTCTTAGATTCGAGCGACTTGTATATATCCTCGTCCGAAGCACGTGCCTCCTATGAGAAAGTCGACGCTCTGCGCCACGCGGTGGCCAGAGCGCAAAGCACGGTGCCCACAAAGCGTTACGAATTTCCTACACTTGTGTATTAATTTTAATATTGAGATTCTTATAATTAATACATAGGTAAATGAATTTTAATACACGGATTTTTTTTTTTATACTGCAGGGTATATTAATTTTTATTCCCATTTTTGTACCGTATTTTTAAGAGATAGAGTTATGATGGGAAATAACATGTATCGTATTATTAACATTCATGTGTATCTTATTTTTCGGTCAACTGTCAAGAAAAGTGAAGATCATACTGTAATTTTAATACATTGTTGATAGTAGATGAATTCATATACATTTGTATTAATTATCAATCAAACATATGATTTATTTCAATGCATGTCCACAAATTTTTCAGATTGCATATGAATATTCAATATTATGTATCTTAAATTCCATATCAGTAACCAAAATTTATGTTCATATTTCAATTTTGGCATATGAGTGTAATAATTTTCATTTCATACACCCGGTTTGTAAATTTTATTTACCGTTGTATTGTAAAAGTATTGTAAATTTCATATATTTTTTAACAGTGTACGTAAAAATATTAAGTAAAAAATTGTTTGTTTGGTTATTTATATATTTTTTTTCATTCCAGCATATGAATTATGTGCAAAGCCTGTAGAGCTTTGATTCTCAATCTAGAATTAGGTTGGTTTGAAAAACAGCTCATTCCAAAACAAACATTAAATGTACTGATAAAAGAAATTTGTTGTTTCAACAAATTTTTTGTTGAATCAACAAATTGTGGCGAACAAAATAAAATTTGTTAATTCAACAGAAAATTTTGTTGATTCAACAATATTTTCGTCCTAATGAGCAATATTTATTTAAGCCTGCAAATTAAGTGGTTGAATTAACCAAATTTTTGTTGATTTAACGAATTTTATTTTGTTCGCCACAACTTGTTGATTCAACAAAAATTTTGTTGAATCAACAAATTTCTTTTCTCAGTGTGTCTTCACCATCATCTACGTTGGTAGACTTTGCAGAAGGTTGACCTTTGGTTTTGGCTTTAGATTTACTTGTTTTATCAAATTCGTTCTTGTGTTTGATCAGGTCATCATGATATGATGAAATTATGAGAATACCAATACTGCCAGCACGTATGAGCTTCTGCTATGGAACATTTTCCTCAATAAATGACGATGGATGTATAAAGAGACATTTTTGTTTCACGAAGCTCTAAAAAAATGCAGTAGATTTTTTAATTACGAGTGAAAACAGCCAACGTTCAGGTAAATCAATAAAAATACAATATTTTCTTAGATACCTCGCGTTATCTCGATCTCACCTATTTGTGGTTAAAGATTTTATAATGCCCATTATTTTCTCTGAGAATTGTGTGACATTTAAGGAGCCAGTCCACTTTGAAGCCACGAAAAAAGGCTATTTTCGCGATTTTTTTTGAGGATTTTATAAAAGATATGAATATAAAAGTTGTTGGGCTTGATAAATAAAGTTTTGAAATACATAAAAAAAAATTTTTAGTTCATTTTTATTCATTTTTAAGTACAAAAACTATAGTTTAACGTAACGCCTCAAAAATTGGTGGGCTAGGTAGCTCCATCACAACTCGGCAACGGCTTGTCTGAAACAAAAAAATCAAAGTCCATTAGATTTAGTATGACACCAGCTACAAAATGACCCTCGGATATAAAGTTTCATCAAAAAATAAAAAAATGGCAGATGAAAAACGAAAAAAGTAAAAAAACGCGTTTTTTTCGCAGATTTTCACAAAAAAAAAGAGTAAAAATGAAAATTTTAAAACCATCGAGGGTCATCTTGTTGCGAATCATGTTGACAATATATGGTTCAAATTTCAAAAGAATCGGTTTATTAGTTTTAGAGATACGATGGAGCTAGATTTTGAAAACGTTGTTTCGAGAAAAACGCGTTTGAAGTTTATACGCTCAAATAGACGAAATGAGGTCCTGACGTTCAGGTAAAAAAAAAATACTTAGAGAGCTCGGATTTTCATAAAATTTTGACATAATATTTGTGAATGTATGTACTTTCGAAAACAGTAAAAAAAAATCGATTTTTTGAAATTTTCAAAGTGGACTGGCCTCTTAATATTTCATCACCTTACCATAAAGCTGTTGGTAGGAAAAAATAAGTTTAGAATAATATGTATACAGATGGATAATCAAAGTCAAAATTGGCAATCTTCAACGGTGACTTTACTCTCGGAAAAAAAAAATTTAGCGACAAGTCCAATCTTTGCTTCACGATGAGTTTTGATGCTGAAGCAAAGATTACTTTTTTTGAATCTCTTCCTGTGTACATAAGAAGAGATGATGAGCCATTTACTCTTTGGCGTGCGAATCAACTGGGAACGGCTCCTCAGCTATTGCTCTTGCAGAAAAACAGAGTATTTACTTTGCGAAAGACTGTCTCGTTTGGACGAAAAAATCGAACCAATTTTTCGACAATAATGAATTACAGTGTGATGGGACAGAAAAAAAGGAGAGAAAGAAAGAAAGAGACAGAGGGACAGAGAGAAAGAGAGAAAGAGGAAGAGAGTGACCTGAGAATTTCTGTTCTCCGCTCAATGAGATTTCCTCGGAGGATATCAGAATTATTGGAAATCACTGGGTTAGCCATTCCCGGTCCGGCCACAGGTGGAACTATCTCACTCGTCGTTCCTCGCTTCTCTCCTCCTCAGGGCTCTTCAGAACTCCGTTTAATTGGCTGCTGCAATTATAAATACTCTATCTTTCTCTTGTCGGATTAAGCTCGGCCTCTGTACCGGTTCCCAACCGTGAGGTTTAGATTATAGTTTATGATCTATATATCAAATCTACGTTCTGAGATGTTTACGTTTTATGCGGTTCCGAAATTCTTCGGACTATAGATTTCCTCGTCTCGAGAATCATCAGCAATATTAACATTTTAATGAAAAAATTTAATCAAACCGAATTATCAAAATGGGCATGAAAATTTCAGATTTCAAACGTCATGCATATATTTTATTTCGAAAAATATTCAACACGTTTTTTTTATTCGCTGTTCTTATAACTACAGTAAAATACGACTTACTATGACAGCCAAGTTATTTATATGCTAATCCTTTAATTAGAAAATTCGGCCCCGGAATGATTAAAATTTACTTGTATATTCGTTTCATGGTTAAAGAGATTTACACTTAATAAACATTGTAAAAAACATGTAAATTGTTTTATAAACGATTATTTTGTAAAAATGTAAACGAAAAAAAAAATCGACAATAGTTAAAATATTCATTCGAGACTATCCCTTAGGGAAATGATTGCGATCCTTTGAACGATTGAAATTTGAATTTTTGAATTGAGATGATTTGAATGATTTGAAAGGATTGATCCTTTGAACGATGATTTATCTCTAGAAAATAGCTTAAACTTCCCCTTCGTAAAAACATTCACAAGAGATATTCGGTTCGTCCAGTCACTGATTGCAATTAGGAAACAACGAAATGCACAATGTTGCTTGTTTGTGCCTACAGTGAGGCCTCGGTATGAGGAATAGGTTTAAAACTAGAAACTTGAATTTGAAACCTTGAATAAATCGAATTCAAAATTATACGAATACTTGACGATGATCTTATGACACGATTGCTCGAGATCAAAACTTTCAGTTTACTTAAAATAGAATAATTTGGAGTTTGCATAATGAAAATATGAAACTAATTTTTCGTTGCATATTTTTTCATAATTACTTCCACATCTTTGGAAATTTAATCCTAGAAACCCACAACGGGGTAATTAGTTATCCCACGAAAATGTTAAATTTTCTTCCCGAACTAATTTTTTAAAACCATTCCTTCCGTTTTATAAAGTTTTCACCATTAAATATTTACAAAATACGACTTTATCATGAATCATTCTCTTCGTTATCAAAAAACAAAGTCGGGCACCGGCTGTATCGGCAAGATTTTCTGCAGTTTCCCTTCGCCCCCGCGATTGTTACTTCCACGGCCCAGGGTCCTTCCCTCTTAGCCTCCCCGCTCTTTCCAACTATTCCTCTACTCTTCCATCCATTCTGCCACATGTGCGGCTGCAGCCGACTTATTCCCACGCTGTATCGCATTTACCGAGGGCGAAGGGAAACTGCAGAAAACCTTGCCGATACAGCCGGTGCCCGACTAATCTCCGCGGGTGGCAATGCGAGCACGCTCAAGCAGGGCCACCAGAGGCGCTCAGGCAGGCACCTCCTCAGCTGTGATGCAATGAGCCAGCCAGTGCACGGCTAGAAGGCCACCATCCGCACGATGAGAACCGTCCATGAGAGGCCACCAAAACCGTACACCGACCGCTCATGCATCGCAGAGAGGTGTTTGGCCATGGATTTATGAAGGTGGAATCCGAACCACCCGGGATTGCAGCAGAAATACTTGAAAAAAAATTCAAATTTTTCATTGGTGTTTTGGCCGGGATTCGAACCCGGAACCCGCGACGTGCGAGTCCGAGCCCTGATCCACCGGACCAACCGCTCTCCCAAGAGAATGGTATATAATTAAACCTTATTACCGCGTACGAGGAACATTTTATGCTAAAGAGAAGATTGGGGTAATTATTTATCCCATTGTGGGGTTTACATTGAAAAAAATAGATTGTGGTGTTCTAGGGTTAATCAGTAGCTTCCTCATGAAGACCCAAAAAGAATTTGTGCTATGCTTGTATCTTTAAACCAAACAAATTGTGGTCAAAACTGGAAACAGAAGTTTGAAGATTTTTATTTTGAAATTTTTTCATTTTCGAACTGACAAAACAGCAAAAAAAAATAATGATAAACTGCTAAATGGAATAAAAAAAACGAACAATCATCCGCTCACAATATTACAGAGCTGAAAGTCATGATATCAAGATTCTATCGTACATGTAAATGAAGACAAAAATATGTGTTGGATCAACGATGCACCCGCGTTTGCCAAACCGGATGGTACGTTTCACTCGTTTGTGTAAGTGACAACACCTTCTCACACGATCGAGCACATTTCTCGAGGCAGGCTTTCCCGTGCGATGTGATAATCGTAGTGGATCGAAGCGCGTAATTGAACCAATTCAAGCAACGAGCATTTTTTTCTTTTTGATGAATGCACAGAGACCGTGGTCTCCCGTAATTTTTTGTTTGTTTATCGTTCAATTTAAAATCGTATGATGAAAAATACCACTAATATAAACTCCGACACGTAACACAACGAAGAGACGAGTGCAGAATAAACGCCATTCATTGTTCATAGCTGATTTATTTTTTTATTGGCTTGTATAATAAAATGGATGGACTGAGTGAACAAAGGATTGTTCGTAGATGGCTTTAATTATTTCCGTCCTCTTTATTCTTCGAATTCGTATTGTTTAACATTTATGATGTATTTTTTTTTGTAGTGTCAAAAAAATCTTATTCTATAAATTCATATCACGTAATTAATAAACAATATAATTGATAAACTAGATGATAGAACAATTTTTCTTTATTTATAGTTTGTCAGCAGGCTTGAGAAATCTTGAGAATAAATGTGGTATTGAAAAAAAATCACATTTACCACCGCATGTGCTTTACGTAAAGTTCGAAGCGCACGAGGTGAAAAAATCTGTAAAAAAGGCATTAAAATTCACGTAACCTTTTTTTTTGAATATATTATATGCACAAAGGCACCGAAACGCAAAGAGTATAAAAGGGATAAAATTGACAAAAAAGTTTATTCCTCACGAGTCTCAACCGTATAGTCTCTGTGCACAAAAAAGATTGCAAACGAGATTAAATTGGAATTTTTAATAGTTACTTGTCACCAAATTGTTTTGGTGAAGAATTTATTTCAAAAAAATTGAGAGAATTTATCAATTTTGTAAATTAATATATTTTTGAATAAGAATATTAATTTCATTAATAAAATAAAAGCCGTAGTGTAAAAATCGTTTTAATGTATAATAATCAAACAACAACAAAAGAATAATAGATCTACATCCAAGAATACAAAAACAATGTTTCATTTAAGGGGCCAGTCCACTTTGGAGCCACGAAAAAAAGGCTATTTTCGCGATTTTTTTTTGAGGATTTTATAAGAGATATGAATATAAAAGTTGTTGGGCTTGATAAATAAAGTCTTGAAAAACATAAAAAAAAAATTTAATTCATTTTTATTCATTTTTAAGTACAAAAACTATAGTTTAACGTAACGCCTCAAAAATAAGTGGGCTAGGTAGCTCCATCAGAACTCGGCAACGGCTTGTCTGAAACAAAAAAATCAAAGTCCATTAGATTGTATTAGTATGATACCATCTACAAAATGACCCTCAGATATAAAGTTTTATCAAAAAATAAAAAAATGGCAGATGAAAAACTAAAAAAGTAAAAAAAAACGCATTTTTTTCGCAGTTATTCACAAAAAAAGAGTAAAAATCAAAATTTTAAAACCATCAAGGGTCATCTTGTTGCGAATCATATTTACAATATGTGGTTCAAATTTCAAGAGAATCGGTTTATTAGTTTTAGAGATACGATGGAGCTAGATTTTGAAAACGTTGTTTCGAGAAAAACGCGTTTGAAGTTTGTACGCTCAGGTAGACGAAATGAGGTCCTGACGTTCAGGTAAGAAAAAAATACTTAAAGAGCTCGGATTTTCATAAAATTTTGATTTAATATTTCTGAATGTATGTACTTTCGAAAATAGTAAAAAAAATCGATTTTTTGAAATTTGCAAAGTGGACTGGCCCCTTAATCGGCCTAATCCTTGGTTTGTACGCTCAGGTGGACGAAATGAGGTCCTGATGTTCAGGTAAAAAAAAAAATACTTAGAGAGCTCAGATTTTCATAAAATTTTGACACAATATTTCTGAATGTATGTACTTTCGAAAACAGTAAAAAAAATCGATTTTTTTGAAATTTTCAAAGTGGACTGGCCCCTTAATTGGCCTAATCCTCGGATTTTAGCCTTGAGCATGTTTATAATGAATATAAATGATTTCCAGCACGCATAATAACAATGGCAGTAAATTCGGTCCTCGAAAGCACCGGGCTCACTTATAAACCTCATACATACAATACACACATATATATATATATATATATAGATACATACAAAAATCACGAACAAAATTCATATAGCGAACGGAGAATAGTACTCGTAAAGAGATGAGTAAAACTCAATACGCGGAATGTCTTTTTAGTACACTTATCTGATGGTACGTTGAATCGAGAGAATGGTGACGAAGGAGTGCATCGTAAGATGAGTTCTGTCGCTTCTGGGTGTCGTGGGCGATGTTGCCGTCGACGTGGATTCCTCGGTAGACGGATTATGGCCAAAAAATTGGATCGAGACTGCTAGAGGTCCACGATGGTCGACGGTGGCTTTTGATAGAGACTCTTGGAGATTGTACCCAATGCGATTCCCAAGAAAAAGACTGTTAGGATTCCTCGTCGCGACGCTATTAGTTCCAATTATTTAAATGTGACGAGCTCGCCGATACTAGAGCCAGTATCACCGAAAATCTCTCTCTCAATCTGCTCTCTCGAACGATGTACATTTTTGGGGAAGTCACGTGAGCGTTTTTCACATGGAGACGATTAGATGGTGGGGATGGATCGAGGAAACGTCGTCGATCGATCGTCGTGCACTCACGAACCCAGCGAAGGCTTTGGCGGTGTGGTCACATACTATATTCGTACCTTTTATGAGCAGAGCAAAAGCGCGAACGTTTCTCAGACTCGGCGTGTTATAAGCAATTTTTAGAAAAAATGATAATCTGAGGATAAAAATGTTTGTACAGCAATTTGTGACATTTATTTATTTATAAAATTTCTTTTCTGTTGCAGGTGATGGAGATACGTTAAGAAAAAAGTTTGGATTTGAATAAAAAAAAATCAATCTAGTGAAATTCGTATGAAAAATAAAAGAGGCAGAATGATTAATGGAAAATAAAATATCGGAAGGTGGAAGTAGAAAAAAATTGCGAGCTCTGAGAGCTCATGGGTGGAGAAGGATTGTGCGTGTAGCACGCTAAAAATAAGGAATAACCGGCAAAAATGTTTTTCACGGGCATCGTATGGGCATCGTGTAGTTATAACGTAGGTCGCGTGAATCGTGACGTTAAAACGATCGACGATGTTGATGAGACGGCGAGATACGTACTCTCAGACGTTTGTAATGACAGCGATGTTGGCTCGCACGGGGATTTCGAGAATAGCGTCGACGAACGAACGACTCTCGAAGATTTCGTACTTCGGGTATGTACGTCATCTATCCGGCGGAGGAACTCCTTAGAATCTATGAGAGTCCATTGCGTCGAAGTATCCCATTGAATTACGGGAATACGCGATCGGGAAAGGAGGCAAAAGAACAAGTGGTGAAGGAGCCTAAGCTCGGGGATAATCGCAAATCGAAAGTTGATAAACGCCATGATAGCGTGTGTAAATCCTCAAAGACGAGCAACAGAAGAAGCGAAAGTCGCGACAAAAAAACCAAAGGAAAAAAGAAATCTGTGAATCGAAAAAACTTTTGGATTTTCAAGAGGATAACTCGTGGCCAAGACTGCGAAAACTCCACGAATAATTCATCGACGAACAATAATAATCGTATCAATAATAATAGAGAAAATGATAGTAATAATTGTAAAAAGAATCGCGACAGGTTAAACGGTAAAAGCGGTTGTTTAAACGAGAACACGAAATCTTCTTCGTCTCGAAGGACGAGAACGAGAAATTGCACGATTATGCAAAACAATCGTAATCCGGCCGACGAGGCCAGCACCACCAGCATCAACAGTCCCCTCAGGGATCTCACTCAGGCTAACCTCAACGAGCCACTCAAACAGCACAATGGCAACGCCCTTAAGCTCGTACAGACCGGTAAGTCCAACATTCCCATATACACTGAATCATTTCGTAATTATTATACTACCAGGTACAGTGAAAAAAAAAAGAAGAATAAATTGGTCCAGCTTTGTCAAGTAGGTCACGAAGCTTGGGTCGTTAAAAAACTCGCTCAGGACATAACTTTTTAAATCTGTTTCATCAAAAACGTGAAACATCAATTATTTGATATTTTCAAAAAGTCAAAAAAAACCTGATTGTTTCTGATCACAAATTAATTAAGTAGGAAATAGATTTAGAATTTTTTTTGATACTCCTCTGTTTTTTTGTATTTCATATTTTTCTGATTTTTTTGTATTTGGTTACTCCTTGATAGTTGACGAAAGACACTGATTTTTCAATCAATCTTGCTACGAATAAAGTTTCCCCAACTTCCTTATGGCAAGAGTCACTATAGTAATTTTGCTTCGAATCGATTGGAAAGTAACTTAAACGTGAACAGGTTAGCTCATCCATTCATCGAGCAAACAAAGGTATAACAATCTCAAAGAAATACGTAATTACTCAACGCTATTTAGAATTCATTTCCTCCATCAAAAGAACACCTGCGGGCATGTACTATCCAGTTTAATTTATCATACTACCCACTGAGTTAACGATGCTGCCCCTGGGCGCGATTACATCACTTCTCATAGGCTTCCGAACAAGCCCTCATATTGTAGAAGCTCAGCTTCACGCATCAGCTTAATATCTACCATTCGAAAGCACATAACCTAGATCATTTTAAGTTTCATTTAGCAGAGGAGTTTCAAACTTTAGATTTATATGATGCTGAAAGTTACAGTGTTGAAATGCAGCAGAACTGTTTATTCTCAATATGGTCAAATGATTGTATTTTTTTTTGTAGATTATGAAAGTTGGATAAACTTGTTTATGGTCGTCGTTACGAACCCACGGATTTCAATCTTCAAAAAAATGTTGACCATTCCAAAAACTGTGCAATCGATAAATTAAAACCGAATCATTTTCATTTCGAATATTTGAATACTTTCACGTGTACAAATCATGAAAATGTATCAATCAAAGTCCAGTATTAAATCTACCATCATTGGAACTGATCAAAATTTTCATTTGATTTCTCTATTTTTCTGATAAATCCTAATAAATTATGTAAGAAATAAAATATATCAAAGTCCAGTATCAAATCTGGCATTATTGGAACTCATCAAAATTTTCATTTGATTTCTCAATTTTTCTGATAAATCGTAATAAATTATATAGGATACAAAATAGGAGTAAATTTTGTTGCAGTTTGCAATGTTTGTTGAAATTTACATAAAAACAAGGGCACTGAAACGTAAACCTATACCAAATTTTCAAATTATAATCATTTGATCTGTGACCACAGATCCAGGTACATCATCCTGGTCATCCTTTCCTATCCTATCCTATCTAGGATGGTAGATCCTGGTTCATCAGGATCATCAGGTTCATCAGGAAAAAAGATATTTTTTCTATACTTACATTTTAGCAACGTGGAAAACCCCCAACTTTTTTTTCTTGACATTCTGTACTACGTTTTGTTTTCTTGCAATACGTATCGATAATGCAGAACATTAAGTTTTCCATACGTAAAGAGACGAAGAGAAGAGATAGATAGAGAGAGAGAGAGAGAGAGAGAGAGAGAGAGAGAGAGAGAGGTATAAAGAGCTTTTAGCTCTGAGTACCGATATCGTGACGCGTAAACTGGGGAAACACGGTAATCCCAGGAACACACGACGCTTCGGGAAACGAGCTTAACGACTCGCTGCGAGCATCGCCCAACGGCTATACCGCATTCCACATATAACCTATGTACATGGGGTTATACGTGCACTCTCATCCTCTCCCTCTTTCTCACACGCACACTCTCTGTCTCTACAAGTGTACGTTTTCATATACGAACGAGTACGACTACACCGTGGGCTTACCTTCAGCACCCAAACAGCCACTTCCCTCTATCTCGTATATACGCGAGTGATTGTCATGGATTTTACGAGCTAGCCCGGAAGTCGAGATGCCTTACCGGGTTCCACCTATAAACACATATACAGGAACACACATATGTGAGGCATTCCACGCCAAATCGGCCACTTTTGAAATTCGCATTTTTTATTGTTTTGATTTTTTTCCTCTAATAGAGCTCATTGAAAGGAACTCGTATGATTTTTTTTTAATTTTTATGTCAACACGTTGATCGGAAACGAATTTTAGAAAAATTTTCCGATTTTTTCCTTCAGATACCAATAACTCGCTCAAAAATGTAGTAAACCTAATGGATGAGGGGTCAAAATTTTAGTTTTAAAACGTACTTTCCTTTGAGAATATACAGTAAACTATCAAAACATTACATGAATCAATTTTTTCAATTCTAAACATGAAATGTTTTTTTCCACACAGTTAGCCCCCTTCGACTTTGCTGTTAATTTTTTATAAAAAACTATTATTTTTTTGAGAAATTTTAAGCTTAGTATGATCGTGGGAAAATCGTCCGTTGTATATTTTTATAATTAAAATATTGATTTTTTTTACAATCAATTATCTATAACTCCCTGAAAAATTGAACAAAGCGAATCGTTTAGGGGGTCAAAATTTTGGTTCTGAAATGTACTTTTGTTTAAAAATATGTGAAAAATTATTCCAAGTTTATACCACCTAGTTTTTCCAATTCTAAGATAAAATAACCTTTTTTCATAGCGATTGTATTAATTAATTTGTTTCTTTAATGTTTGTAGGGAAGCATGATTAATTTAATGAATTTTAAGCTAAGTAGGAACGTGAGAAAATAGATAGTACTATTTTTCAAATTGTCAATGTTATTAAAGATTTTTGTTGTTGATTAAACTAATATTTCCCCACAATTATACTAGTCTTAAAATGCATTAAATGAATAGTAGTTTCCTATAAAAATTTAACAGCATAATCAAAAGGGACTAATACTGCGGGAAAAAACATTTCTTGCTTGTAATTAAAAAATTGATTTATATAATCTTCAAATAATTGTTGATATATTTTTAAATGAAAGCACCTGTTAAAACGAAAAATTTGACTACTTTATCCATTTGGTTTGTATGATTTTTCAGAGATTTGTGCATGATTAACAGTAAAAAAAAATCACAATTTAATTATAAAAAATACAAGGAACGATTTTCCCGTCATCAAGCTAGGATTAAAAATCATTAAAATAATGATAGTTTTTGATAAAAATTCAAGAGCAAAATCGAAGGGGACTAACACTATGGAAAATAATATTTCTCGCTTAGAATTTGAAAAATTGTTGTATTTAATATTTTGATAAATTCCTACATATTCTTATACGAAAATACGTTTTAAAACTAAAATTTTGACCCCTCATCCATTCGGTTTACTACATTTTTGAGAGAGTTATTGATATTTGAAGAAAAACATTGGAAAATTTCTAAAAAAAATCGTTTCCGATGAACGTGCTAAGATAAAAATTTCAAAAAAATCAGATGAGTTGCTTTCAATGAGTTCTATTAGAGAAAAAAAAATCAACACAATAAAAAATGCGAATTTCAAAAGTGGTCGATTTGGCGTGGAATGCCCCATGTACAAAAGCGCCGAAACTTATTGCTGATTCGATCGTTAAAATACAAATTTAGCGACTAGATGATAAATCAGGCATTTCCTGATCCTAATTGCTGCATTCCCAGACAACTGATGTACACGCATATTTATTATATTTTCGCGTACTGGGTATATTTAGTTTGAATTTATATCTAGTATTTAAATGTACATATTTATTGGTGAATTTGGTTATGTTTGTTTATTTAATTAATGAGGATTTCCGAGTAGAGATCAAAATTTATTACTACGATCACAGAGTGGACATAGATTTTGATTTCATTTTTGGTAAAAAGGAAACTCTTATTAGTATTCTGAAACGTTGGATGATCTTTTTAAATTCCAGCAAAAAAAAAATATTGTGGTAGTTAAACCTCCTGAATTGTTGCATAAATCCGATGGCATTTTGTTGGGACATTAAACAATCTTTCGTGATATACTTTAATGAGGCAGTTAAGGTTTGTACTATGTTTTACAGGGCTGAGCCAACATTATGGGAAAATTCGATGGCTTAGCCTTTAATCACGGGAAATTGATAGCTATTGTGCAAAATGGGACCTGTTGCATGATACGAGCGATAAATTATTATAGGAGGAAACATACGTTGCTAAAACATCACCCTCGAGCGGTAGTCGGGTTTTGATAAGACCTGCAATTCACTGCCTTCTATTAAAATGTCCGAAAACCTGCCATTAAACTAAAGGAAAATCTACCACAATATACTACGTTGTAAAAATGTCAGTTTAAACGTCTTTTCAGCCGTTATGTACTTTTGACATATCTTTTGTGATATACCGGAGGTATCACTTTTTTTTTTTATATTAGTCCAGAATATTCATTGAACGACTGAATTTTTATGAATTTCAAATGTAGGTTTATGTAACAGGATGCCGTGAATCAAAATAGATTAATGTAAAAATGATGAGGAGTAGGATCAGAATCGACGAGCTATAGTGCCATAAGTTTTGAATGAAAATTCATGTAGTGATGAATGATTGAAAATCCAATCTCCCATATTTCTCTGTGATATAAAAAGTCCATAAATACAACATTTTATTCTCTGATTTGCCTTTATAAGCACAATTGTGAAAGAACAGCAATTTCGCGAGAGCTTTCACGAAAAGCTCAAACGTTGCTTCGAGTGGAATGTACACGAACTTGGATGCCACATCTCCCTTTTATATTCTCCGCCAATTTTGCGCCAGTATTCGTTCCTCGAATCTTGGAAGTGAGCTGAGATATATAAAAAGAGGTTAAAGCTGTTTCAAAGAAGCTCGAGATGTTACTCTCGGTTAAAAATGTATGTAGATAAATTCGTAACAGCAGTCGCACGAGTTTGGGTACGTGGAAAATGACCCTACGAATATTGTCCAATAGTCCGAATCCGGAAATCGGGATGTGATTCGAATACGTGAAATTCACAGCGAACAATAAAAAAAAATACAGCGAACCCATGTAAATGTGACAATAATCGAATTTCAAATTTTGATCCTTTCACATTCCTATATGCGCAAACATGTGACGTAGTAAAAGAGTTTCGAAAAAAATGGTCAAATTCGCGCGAGATAAAAAAAAGGAGGAGAAATTCTTAAAGCAATAAAAACATCGAAAATTTAACAAATTTTTGTAACGAATTGCGCAATTATGGAATAAAATATCGAGACACTTTACCATAACGATCGAATGAACAATTTTCCATTCTGCATGATGATAAATTATATCTCATTCTGAAGTAAATTAATGAGACTGTTAAATATATATAACGTATGACTACTATAATAGAATCTGAAGGTATTGCGTTGAGGATGACTCGAGAACCCAGTTAAGAAAATGATGAAGGGAGAGTAAGAGAGAAATAGAGAGAAACAAAGAGACCAGAAACCCGGAAGTCGAAGAACGGTGCCGGAGGTATGTTAGGGAGTAACGGAAGTGCTCGTCGAGCCAAGGAGAGATTAATCGGGTAATGCGGTAACAGTTAGTTTAGGTATTAAGGGGGCTGCGTGCACTCGCAGTCTCCCACATACATCGCGATATATGCATACGTACTACATATCAAAAATTTCGGTACAAATCAGAAGTTATTTTCCCAAAAAGCTTTTGGGAATGGTAATATTTGAGTAAAGAAGCCAAGAAAAAAACTGGACCTTCAATGTTTCATAAACAGTTGAAAGGTGATGACTTTTCATCGATATTTTCAGTTTAAATACATAAATAAGATCTGAAAAATTCTCGACTCTTGAAGTCCTCTTTCTGCTTAGAAAATACAATAGGGACCTTTTCAGGACGTTATCAGGCTGCCTCATTTCCGTATAAAAGCACTTATACGGCGACCTGATAGCACCCTGAATCGAAATATAACGACTCAAATCATCATGTCCTGATCAAGCTATCTTCCTGCACCCTGGTCAGGTTGCCTACCTAGGTCCTCATCAAACTGCTAAAAACGAACCTGATTGAGCAGCCTGGCCAGATTATTATAATGCTATCGTTGCGTACAGGCATACACGCGGGTATATGCATTCTATGAACGCATACAATAAAACAACACCAAGAACATTATTCAACTTTTTTCATTTATTAAATGTATTTAATGTTAAAGGGCCAGTCCACTTTGGAGCCACGAAAAAAAGGCTATTTTCGCGATTTTTTTTTAGGATTTTATAAAAGATATGAATATATGAAGATATGAATATAAAAGTTGTTAGGCTTGATAAATGAAGTCGTGAAATATATTTAAAAAAAAAATTTTAATTCATTTTTAAGTACAAAAACTATAGTTTAACGTAACGCCTCGAAAATAGGTGGGCTAGGTAGCTCCATCACAACTCGGCAACGGCTTATCTGAAACAAAAAAATCAAAGTCCATTAGATTCAGTATGACACCAGCTACAAAATGACCCTCGGATATAAAGTTTTATCAAAAATAAAAAAATGGCAGATGAAAAACGAAAAAAGTAAAAAAACGCGTTTTTTTCGCAGTTTTTCACAAAAAAAGAGTAAAAATCAAAATTTTAAAACCATCGAGAGTCATCTTGTTGCGAATCATGTTTACAATACGTGGTTCAAATTTCAAGAGAATCGGTTTATTAGTTTTAGAGATACGATGGAGCTAGATTTTGAAAACGTTGTTTCGAGAAAAACGCGTTTGAGCGCGCTATACGCTCAGGTAGACGAAATGAGGTCCTGACGTTCAGGTAAAAAAAAAATACTTAGAGAGCTCGGATTTTCATAAAATTTTGACACAATATTTCTGAATGTATGTACTTTCGAAAACAATAAAAAAAAATCGATTTTTTGAAATTTTCAAAGTGGACTGGCCCCTTCATTTTCCACTCTCAGTTAATAAGGTATTTAACATTCGTAGAATAAAAGTTCGATATTGTGTAATATTACGTTTATAACAGGCACCCACGTTCTTGTGCAACATATATAACGTTAAGAAAAAGTCACACTACCGAATGATTTTTTTTAGGTTAAGAATTTTTCTTATTTTTACGTTTTGCATTATTATCATTATTTTTTCCCTATACTATTATCACTTTTTTAACTTCTGGTCAACTTCATTATGTGAAATTTTAGATTCGTGAGAATATATTGAATTGGTTGCAGAGCAGACATCACTCGCACCATTAGCACGTGGTTATTTTTCAATTCGTTTCCAGAAAAAACTCAACACTACAATACTACACAAAATTGAATCCAATATTCACACGTGCACGCTTAAAAAACATTTTATTTCCAATTGTTGAAATTATAATATACATTTCAATAGATTAAATAAATGAACAAAATACGAAACCAAGAGCATGCTTCAAATAGATAGACACGCGTAGTCTGAAATTTTGAGGTTAGAGATACACTTTTCAATGTTGGAGCAATAGTCTGGCGGTCATAAGGCAGACCTTAGTAAGTCCTGATAGAGCAACCCGGTAGTT
>OZ022414.1:60609426-60685872 GCA_963989365.1 Rhimphoctona megacephalus | reverse complement strand
AGAAGGCACTCTTGAAACAAGGCTTTAGTTATTGTTGAAATTCAATGACGAGAAAAAAAAGTAGTTCCATTATTAAATTCATATTTCCATTCTAAAATGTATAGAAAAATCAATGTCCGCCAAATCGACCTTTATACATTTACTCTTGAAACAAGGCTTTAGTTATTGTTGAAATTCAGTGACGAGAAAAAAAAGTAGTTCCATTATTAAATTCATATTTCCATTCTAAAATGTATAGAAAAATCAATGTCCGCCAAATCGACCTTTATACATTTTTATTTTTTATTCTATTTGCGTTTAACAGAATTTTATGGCGTTACCTCGAACGAATTTGTAAAGAGATTTAAAAAATATATGGGACTTCAATTTCGTCCAAAGGATTTTTGAAATTCCGTTGAACATAAACCACTTAAGAATCGGTGACAAAAGTAAATGGTGGTCCATCGTTTGGGCCGATCTTTGTCTCATTTCTCTGTCTAAGGGAGTCACACCTTTTCTACTTTTCTGTGAACCGATGCTATGCAATAACAGGCGGTAGAACGAAAGAGGACACGTGGACAGGCGCGTTCAAAGGTCCTTTACCTTTCACCCCACCTCTATGAACCGTAAAACTCCGTTTCCACTTCCATCACGACGACTCTCTTCTTCGCTGCTCTTTTGCTTTTGTTGCCACGACTTTCCCTGTAATATTTACAGTTTGCCTAAAGTTTTCGTCTCTGCTGTACTCACCATTCCTACTTTCTGTATACACATTTGCCCCTTGAAAAATGTTCACAACCCTAAAGCCTCTTCGCCGATTGATGCCCACTTTCCCATGCACAATTTTCCAATTCTCTTTTTTCTTCATTCATATTTTCTCTCCTTTAACTTGTGCTTGACTCGTTTTGCCACCCTTCCCATGATCCCTGACGACCCCATGGTTTTCCCGAGTTTTATGGTATAAGGTCGAAAGCCCACATTGCATGTGTAATCCTCGAGGGAATAGGAGACCCAAGAGGGCGAGGATTCGAATCTTCGTGTTTGCACACCTGATTCCCTTCGTACGAACGAACAAGGGTGGAAAATACCCTTTTTTACACCGGTTGCATACCCAGGTGATCTTAATACACATATGTATATTTATGTATCTGTCCACATTGCATTATCCTTCGCTGTAAATTTGATTTACTACGATATCCAAGGTATTTGACCGCATCAAATTACAATACGGAAATTCCCTGAGGCATTGATGATATTATATAAACACACATATACATATTAATATATAGATATTTACTACATGTGTCTCTGTATATATAATCACAAGAGGACACAGGTTATATTTAATAAAGGAAGGAGGCTGGTTGCCACGGCAACTGCGAGGTGAACAGGCAAGGTATTGATTCGCCCCACCTGAATTCAGGTCAACCCCTGACTAACACCTTTTCCATATTATACCAACATTTCCGTTGCTTTCTTTCTCTTTCTCTTTTCTCTCTCTCTCTCTCTGCCTCTCTCGTTTATGAAAATACTCACGCATCGACCACTCAAAGTACACGTCTCTCGTATATTCTGTATATATGTGCATTTATGAGTACTGGTGTATATACACACACATATACGTTCAGTACATAGGCGAACACGCAATCGCCCGCAGTAATGACCACAAAAACGCCCTGCACATCATCATTGTAGGCCAAACTGGACTCCGAGAGAATCGGTGATAGAAAAGATCCTTGGGAGACCAGGTGAATAATGACGAGAAAGGTCACACATCATGAGTACATGAATAATGGTGAAGTGGCCCTTTGTCCTATCGTGTATATATTGGAACCTCAATGATCAGATAGCTAAAGTAAATAGCTAGATAGCCAAAGTAAATCCATATGTGCACAAGGCAACTGAACACCGCACGCATTTTATTCAGAGTACTTTAGTCGATACCAAGAGGGAACTTAACGCTTACGACCCACAAATTTTTTTCCTCGTTCATCGATTGCCCTTGAGGATAAAAATCACCGGAATATTTCGAGAACTTTGAGACACGCTACGATTGTACTTCTCCTTATATTTATATCGTTGAACACTCGTGTACAAATGACAACGAGGGCTGACAGTGCTCGAAGAACCTTTTAACTTATCAGGCTGGAAAACATAAAATATTCACTGGCTTTCGGCTTTAAGGGGTCCCGATAACTGAGTGTCTTTTTCATTTCAGGTTATTTATACTTTTTTTACGGGGGAAACCACCATTTGTTCGGTACGCTCATTTTTTTATGCGATCATTAAGGCACTAATGAAGAACTTTATAAAAAAATACCTTTTTTGTCGCCATTTCCAGCCGGGTTTTCAATCCATTTGTATCTCGAATCCACAAGCAGCTTTTCTCCCATACTTTATTCTTTTTCGAGGTTTATAGAAAAATTGAGCAAACGTATTCATTTTCAAACCGAGTGAGACTTCTCGGCAAAGCCTGCTCGAGAAGGAGGAATCTCCGTTTAACTCAACGGGTTCTTAACTTTCCAAAGGAAAATACTGAAGGTTTACAAAGATGCGGTGTTACAAAGCTTTGCTTATTTGAAAAATTGAAAATCCTGACTAATAGTGGTAGTGAAAAAATAAAATATTTACTCTTAACGGGAGAAACCAGTTTAGGAGGCCGAAATTTTGGTGTTTTTCGTGAATTTTTTTAACAGGGAAGGACTAATCAGAATTTGTTTAAACTTGGAGGATATTCCATTCATGTTTTGAAGTACACTTTGTAATTTTTTCAAGTCATTTCCGCCGGAAATAGTGGAGTTAGAAGCTGCTGTCCATGGACGATCGTCATCCGAGTTTTTTGCTGGTGGGCATTCCTGAAGTCACAATTTTTATCTGTAATCATTACAATTTTCTTTTTTCGTTAACAACATATTTCCTAAGAATATGAACCTAATTGTGTTCAAAAAAGTTGAAAATTGCATGTTTTTGAGGTGTTTGAACACGTCATGTTTTTATACCATGTTTTTTCACCTTTTTTGCGTTAAAAAAAATATTTTTAATAATAATACCATCCCAAAGTTAGGTTTATATAGATTATAATTGAATAAAGAATATTCACACAAATTTTCAGAACGCTTGGTCAATAACTTTTTGAGCTAGAATGCCCACCAGTTGAAAAAAGTCGTCCATGGACAGCAGCTTCTAACTCCACTACTTCCGGCGGAAATGACTTGAAAAAATTACAAAGTGTACTTCAAAACATGAATAAAATATCCTCCAAGTTTAAACAAATTCTGATTATTCCTTCTCTGTTAAAAAAAATTCACGATAAACACCAAAATTTCAGCCTCCTAAACTGGTTTCTCCCGTTAACAATACTGCACACATACGTCGCGATCATTTATGTTCAATAATAAAAATGCTAAAAAGTGATTAACAGATCTTTCAACGAAAAAACTGTTGAACGTCCAACCAGATAATTATTTTTAATTATAAGGAATGAATTTGTTAATTAATCTGAACTCGCATGAATTCTTTCAGTCTTCTTTTCTTTTCCAAAATGCTTGGTTGTTGAATTTTTAGCAATACAATATTTAAGAAACTATTGGTTTAATTAACATTTTTTACGTGCGATATTAAATCCTTTTACGAGAATCAGGTCTCGAATTCTAGGCTTTTTCTGCACTTTTTGAGGGTTAAAAAAAATGTCAATAGGCAAATTTCATGCTTTTCATCCTTCAAAACCGTGACGTGTGGAATAATGATTTTTTTTTGGTAAATATACTTCAATAATTGATATTTAAAAGCAATGCATATTTCGAAGAACTATTATTCCGGTATGACAAGTGCCTTTCTTCATTTAAGAGGATGTCAAGTGCTCCACGAATTTTTGCATAAAATAACATATGTGCTCCCTTTCTGTCCCTCACTTAGTGATATATTTTCGCGTCACTGTGTGACGTGTTGGCCTGAATGTCAATGTTCTCGCGTGCGTACACGCGCCAACGCAAATGATCGAGTGGATGACTTTTCCCCACGATAGTGTTCCTCACCCCGAACTTTCGTATAAACTATTTACATGGTATGTGTACGTAGGATACACGCGTAAAATGGATTCCTGACGAACATAAAGGCGGAATGTGTGGTATTCTATGGGTTTTAAATCGTATTGATTGCGAAGCTGTTTTTCGCTACACGTAATTAAATCATAACCGTGAATTTGTTCATTCATACAGGAGTTTAATAATTTTATTACGGGATATAACGAGATGGAACGAACGAATGGAAAATTTAATGACTGGAAAAAACCCTCAGAGAGAGGGAGAGAGAGAGAGAGAGAGAGAGTCGTTAATAAAGAGAGATCTATAAAATGTTATGTCGCTGATATTCTTTATTTTCCACCATTTTGCGTACCCCATTATATTGACTATTACATTTATTAGTAATTTGAATCATTTCATGTGGACAATTCTCAGTCGTCATCGCACGTTTTCCCCGTTACAATGTTATCCCGTCATAAGAAGATTGTCTTTTTCCCATTACTTTCTTCCACTCGGCACAACAGAATGAAAGTTTATCACATCGCATGGCCAAGGAACAAACTTATTATTACCTTGTTATGAAAGACCTCTTTGAGTTCGACGCGCAACGCAGTCATCCTCACTACTATTATGGTTAGTTTAGCAAAGTTTGTCACAAGAAAAAAGTCGCTGAAATTAAATAATGATTCGTTACGTTCATGTATTTTAACAAAATTTTCGACGACAATAACAGCAGAGAAAATCTTTTTCTTTTTGTTTACTCTGTTAGACCATTTCCAATACTTTTAGGAATAAACACAAAATAGGTGAAGGTTAATTTCAGGGAAGATTGAGATCTCGATAAGATACCTTAAATGGCCCGGTTGATCGAATACCGAAGCTCTGAATAGCGAAAGAGGGAAGATGGAGCCCGATTGGTAAATGGAACTGAAAAGGACTCCTTTTATTCCAATTTTAAGTTCTTCCTACTCTCGCTTTCGCATTCTGCTTCTATTTGGTATTTTATCTTCTTATCGATCTCCCTATGTGGAGAAATTTCCATCAGAAAGGATTTTCAACGGCGTGATAAAAATAATCATCATATCCATATTCGTATAAATGACGCAGCGAGTTTCATAGTCCGATAAAAGCTCGATTCAAAGATAAAAAACGAAAAGAACTTAGCCGCAATTGTCTGGTCACCAGGCATATAAGCATGATCGAGTTTTGCATAAAATATGCCATATAAATTGATCAAATCGTGGGTGAAATGTGGTAGATATTTTTTGTCCCTGAGGGGAATCCTTATTGGTTGCTCCCTCGTTTTAAACATCAACAATGACGACTTTCTTTTTTGTCTTTAGGTTATAACGCACGTCATATCAGTTTTCATACGATGTAGTCGTCTACAGCTTAAATGTGCCGTTCTCGCCTGTTCTTTTCCCATGCAAGTCATGCCTCTGGGAAACGTTGACCTGTCTTATAAGCCGCACGTGCTAGTCCAAACTTACATAGATGGAACGTTGATACGATCTTCATAGCACAACATATAGATGTTATCGCGATATTACATGGGATAAAAAAAAAATACCTGACGAAATGAATATATCGAATGTTTGGTATCGAATAAAAAAAATATACGAAATGTGTAACACATTTTTTTATAACAGTGACAATTTTTTTTTTTCAATAATATGTTTATCTCATTCACGAATAATCCGCGAAGTTTAATGTTTCGAGCTATATGCCAAATCGAAGAAAATCCTTTCGTGATGGGGAAAACATTGCTTTGAGCTTTAGCCATAAAACCCCCAGTATAGAAATATCCGCAACGTAATCCCCTTTCCGTTTCATTTTTTGCAATTTCCTAACCACTTACCGCGTACCACCCACTCGCGTTTGTAATGTAGAATATTTTTTTTTTTCCATTCATCTAATCCCTGAGGTAAATATAAAAAATCGAAAATATGCTTACGTCATATGCCGAAATTGGAGAATTGATTGATAAGGAAAAATTGTTCAATCATGGACGATCTAAGGTTATTATTAAACTATTGCGATCTCGAATATTCACGTCTGCTCACATATTTTTACTCGATCGCTGTCAAAATTCGTTTCGCGTGTTGCGGGGGTATTCGAAAAATGTAGTTTTTATTCGACCATGAAGCTCGTTAATGCTTTTTTTTCTGTCATTTCGCTATAAAGTGATTTTTTCCTGAAACGATACTCTTCATAAAATAAAAAAAATTAAAACGGGAATAATTTATTCACTTTTTTTGGTATTACGACACGATATTACGAAATTCGATTCATGTCCAAATGAATATAAATTGTATGTAATACAATTCACCGGTAAACTTTTTTCTCCAATTCTTTTTTCTTCGTTAGACATATGAAATGAAAATTGAACTTTTTTATTTAAACTTTAATTAAAATTAAATCGTACACATTATTAAATTAAAAATTATTTATTAAATTCATTAAAATTTTCGATTTTTTTACTGGCATCACAATTAACTATTAATCGATCAAACGAGCCCGCCGAAGGCGGGCGAAGTTCGATCGAAATTATATGTACAGCCGCGTTCGAAGAGATTAACAACATGTAGTGACTCCCGAGTCCACTAGATGGCCACAACGTATAGAGTAAAGACACAAAAAACCAAAAGTGGGGATATGGGGCCCTCGCGGCGCCATATTCCGTTCCTCATATTATTTAGAGTGCACAGGATTGTTGTTTGAAGTATCTAAAGGGTGGGATATGATTTCTCATATCTGGGTGGGTTGTAATCTCTTTGAACGAGGCTGTACATATAATTTCGATCGAACTTCGCCCGCCTTCGGCGGGCTCGTTTGATCGATTAATTATATTCCCCGCCTCGTTCTCGAGATTAACAACATGTAGTTGTTTAGAGCAAACAACAATCGATATTTGCGGTTGAGGGAACAGTCTGTTTTTATTTAAAAGATCTTATAAACTATTAAAGGAACATAAAATCTCAACGGCTAATACAATTGTTAATCAAACATAAAAATCTTACTTTTGTTTTTTTTTTTCTTTTTTTTATATCGTATCATTAAAAACTGATCTTGCAAAAATATCCGCCTCTTCTTGAATAGGGCGATTATAATATCTCGCAAACACTTGCGAATTTCTCGACCAGCCTGCTGTCGCTCTGATTACATCTAATGAAATACTCTTACTAAACGCCGCAGATGTAGACGCATTTCGAGTTGAATGAGCAGAGAACATTTTTGTATCTGTTCCGCTCATTTTCATTACTCCCTTGATCCATCTGCTGATGGTATGAGCACCTACCCCTTTATGAGGTTTTTTGGTTGATAAAAATAATCTTTTCTCAGTCTTTCTGAGGTCTGCCGTCTTTTCTAAATAAAACTGAACCGCGGAGGCGACACACAACTCTGGCTTTTCTTTAAACTCAGGAATGCTCAATAACGGCTGACTCTTTCCTGGACCAGACGTTTTTATCAACCTTGTTATAAATATTTCTAACCCTCCTGATGCTCTTCTTATCCTATCAACCTCGATGCACGAAAGCGTTTGTGCTCTATGAGCTGTCGATAGAGCCAAAAGCATCACAGTTTTATTAGTGAGATCTACCAAAGATAAGCTCTCTAATGGATGGAGCTTTGCTATGTAGTCTAACACAATCCCAACATCCCAAGTACCCGAGTATTTTGGATACAACGGTCTTAATCTATAGACTCCCTTAAAAAAACGTGTAATAATAGGCTTATCGCCAATCTTTCTTGCGGAAATTAATGATATTGCTGAACGGAAACAATTTAGAGATCCATACGATGCTCCTTGTTCGAATCTTTTGGCCAAAAACCGCAACAAGCTACCTTCATTCGGGTTAAAAAATTTTTCTTTGTCTGCCCTGCAAAAATCCCACCAAAGCTTCAGGGCTGATTCATACTGCTTTTTTGTTGCTGTTGATAACGACGCTAGCACGATATTTAGTGCTTCTCTCGGGACCTTCTGTCGTGTAAACGCCTTGATGAAACTCTGGTCGCTATTAAAGTGAGATTCCTGGCCCTGGGATGAGCGATTGATCTACACGGTAAATACAACAACTTATTAGACGGACCAAGAATAATTTGTTCTCCCACTGAAAGAGATTTAAATAAAGGGTACCAGGCTTGATTTGGCCAATCAGGCACCACGAGAATTCCCTCCGATCCATCTCTTTTAATCTTTGTAAGGACCCTAAGTATTACAGAAAAAGGGGGGAAGGCGTAAAAATTCAAGCTCGACCAATCTATCGTGAAAGCGTCGATCACCGACGCGCCTGCCTCCGGAAACCACGAACAATACTTTCTGCATTTGTTGTTCTGACTAGATGCAAATAAATCTATCTCCGGTACCCCAAAAAATTGAACAATTAAACCAAAAGCCTCTGGGTTGAGAGCCCATTCTGTATCGATATTCTTCTGCCTTGATAACTCATCTGCCTCGATGTTTTTCTCCGACGGTATATATGAGGCTAATAAAAAGACGTTTCTCTCTTCTGCCCATTGCCAGATTCTTCGTGCTAACGAATTGTATTTTGGGTATCTTGTACCCCCCATCTTGTTTATATATGCAATCGCCGTCGTATTGTCTATGCGCACTAAAATCTGACAGTCTCGCCTATCATTAGCTAATTCACAAAGGCCTAACCACACCGTAAATAACTCCTTATAGTTGATATGCCACCTCATCTGGCTTTCGGACCAAAAACCAAAAACTTTTTTAAAATCGCTGACCGCACCCCAACCTGTGTTGGATGCATCGGTAAAAATGGTCGTTTGAAAATTACCCGATTTTATTGTGCTATACCCCCTCTCTAGACGCATTTTCCACCAGTGTAAATCCGGGTTAATAGACCGTGGGATTGTCATTTTCGAATCATAATTTCCCTTGTTCGCTAATAACGCCAACGACTTTTCTCTCTCCATTTTCTTGGTATAAACCCAGCCGTATTCCATTGCTAGATAAGCGGCTACCAGCTTGCCTATAAGCTCCGAGAACTCTCTAATGGAACATTCTTTTAATGACTCAAAATCTCTTACTGATCTTAACAACCTGTCTCTTTTTTCTTTGGTTAAGGCGTCTTCTCACTTTGGAAATTTAAAAAAATCGATTTTTTTTTTTTTTAAATTTTGAAAGTACATATCTTCAAAAATGTCATCTCGAAATTTCATAAAGATCGGACGAGTCTAACTACATTTTTTGGCGACCGTTAGGTGACTACCTGAGAGTACCCGGCGATCCCTTTCACGCCGCTCGGACGGTCCCTGTATATCTGACTCTATACAATTGAATAGCCGTGTTCTTTTGTTAATGTAGTACCCCTTGCTTAGGTATATTCTGTTTTCGGGTCTATACTCATGTAATAAGACCTTAACACGTGCATTTTTCAAAAGAAAATCACTCGGCAACGATGCTAAACTGTTATTTCATCAGTCTAATTTGAAACTTCGTAACGGCAACATCTCTGCGCTCAGGATTGTTATAATGGATAAAAAGACTTCGCAACAAAGTGCCACGTGGCGACGTCCAAGTTCGAAATCTAAAAAAAGAAAATTTCGTGGAGTGCTTCCACACCAGTCTGAAGCAGATACGAGTCATGCTAGTGCGAGTGCAGCAAAATTAAAAAAATCGGACGATACAAGTTTCGATGTACACATCGATCCAACGGCTGGATATAGTATTATTCAGTTTTTTCTTGTTTTTTCTACATTACAACAATATGTGAAGTGTAAAGTTTGTAACAAAGATGTTTCAAGAAACATCATCAAGAAAAACCGTGGAAATTGCTTGCCAAACAGCGGCATGCATTTATAACGAAGGGCTACAACCTGTTTTAAAAATTTTGGAGGTGATGGGTGTCAAACTAGGCCCTATCGCCGTTCAATACGCCGAGAAACGCGACAGTGATCGCGTACGCGTAGGGAACCGCCGCAGCTCTAACGCTTCAAAAGAGACTAGGTCGAGACGAAGGGAAGCTACTTTGGACGAACACACCTTCTACGAAGAATCGGAAGGTCCATTGTATGGAGCAGGCATCGCTGATTAACCCGAGGTAAGGTTTTTTCATGATTTTTCTGCAACCAAAACTTTAAGGCGTCTTCTCACTTTGGAAATTTAAAAAAATCGATTTTTTTTTTTTTTTTAATTTTGAAAGTACATATCTTCAAAAATGTCATCTCGAAATTTCATAAAGATCGGACGAGTCTAACTACATTTTTTGGCGACCGTTAGGTGACTACCTGAGAGTACCCGGCGATCCCTTTCACGCCGCTCGGACGGTCCCTGTATATCTGACTCTATACAATTGAATAGCCGTGTTCTTTTGTTAATGTAGTACCCCTTGCTTAGGTATATTCTGTTTTCGGGTCTATACTCATGTAATAAGACCTTAACACGTGCATTTTTCAAAAGAAAATCACTCGGCAACGATGCTAAACTGTTATTTCATCAGTCTAATTTGAAACTTCGTAACGGCAACATCTCTGCGCTCAGGATTGTTATAATGGATAAAAAGACTTCGCAACAAAGTGCCACGTGGCGACGTCCAAGTTCGAAATCTAAAAAAAGAAAATTTCGTGGAGTGCTTCCACACCAGTCTGAAGCAGATACGAGTCATGCTAGTGCGAGTGCAGCAAAATTAAAAAAATCGGACGATACAAGTTTCGATGTACACATCGATCCAACGGCTGGATATAGTATTATTCAGTTTTTTCTTGTTTTTTCTACATTACAACAATATGTGAAGTGTAAAGTTTGTAACAAAGATGTTTCAAGAAACATCATCAAGAAAAACCGTGGAAATTGCTTGCCAAACAGCGGCATGCATTTATAACGAAGGGCTACAACCTGTTTTTAAAATTTTGGAGGTGATGGGTGTCAAACTAGGCCCTATCGCCGTTCAATACGCCGAGAAACGCGACAGTGATCGCGTACGCGTAGGGAACCGCCGCAGCTCTAACGCTTCAAAAGAGACTAGGTCGAGACGAAGGGAAGCTACTTTGGACGAACACACCTTCTACGAAGAATCGGAAGGTCCATTGTATGGAGCAGGCATCGCTGATTAACCCGAGGTAAGGTTTTTTCATGATTTTTCTGCAACCAAAACTTTAAACGCAGTTATCTCAAAACAAGGTTTTTCGGTGCTTTGTTGATGAAATTTCGGAAACTATCCGGCCGATTGTCATGAAATTTGAATGACATATGCTTCATAGTTATGGCTATAGCGCATATCATCAGATTTTTTAAATTTTGATTTTAAGAATTTTTTTTTTACAAAAAACTGCAAAAAAATCGTGGTTTTTTTTTACTTTTTCGAAAAACGTGCGCCATTTTGTTATTTTCGCGAATATCAAAAATCTGATGATATGCGCTATAGCCACTGACATACTGAATCTAAAACAGTTTTATTTTTTTGTTTCAGACGACCCGTCTCGGAGATACCATCAACAAGCCACGACCATAACATTTTTACACGGGTTTTTCAATGCTACTGATGTATTATAATAATTGTTTAAAAAAATAAAATAAAAATTTTTTCATGTACTTGAAAGATGTGTTTATTACATAGGATCCGTTTTATCCCATAATTTTAAGCAAAAATCCTCGAAAAAAAATCGCAAAAACAGCCTATTTTTGAGGCGTTTAAAGTGAGAAGATGCCTTAAACGCAGTTATCTCAAAACAAGGTTTTTCGGTGCTTTGTTGATGAAATTTCGGAAACTATCCGGCCGATTGTCATGAAATTTGAATGACATATGCTTCATAGTTATGGCTATAGCGCATATCATCAGATTTTTTAAATTTTGATTTTAAGAATTTTTTTTTTACAAAAAACTGCAAAAAAATCGTGGTTTTTTTTTACTTTTTCGAAAAACGTGCGCCATTTTGTTATTTTCGCGAATATCAAAAATCTGATGATATGCGCTATAGCCACTGACATACTGAATCTAAAACAGTTTTATTTTTTTGTTTCAGACGACCCGTCTCGGAGATACCATCAACAAGCCACGACCATAACATTTTTACACGGGTTTTTCAATGCTACTGATGTATTATAATAATTGTTTAAAAAAATAAAATAAAAATTTTTTCATGTACTTGAAAGATGTGTTTATTACATAGGATCCGTTTTATCCCATAATTTTAAGCAAAAATCCTCGAAAAAAAATCGCAAAAACAGCCTATTTTTGAGGCGTTTAAAGTGAGAAGATGCCTTAACTCGATCGAAAATCTCTCTGAATCCAGGATAAAACCCAAATATTTACATCTTGTTAAAGGCTCAGTATTACTTTTCTTTTTATTAATTAAAAAACCTAAGAATTTAAGCAATTTCCTTGTCTCAACGACATTGATCCTGCACTTGTCTGCATTCTCTTCTATGCATAGCAAGTCGTCTAGATAGATGACTGACGAAAAACCTCTCATTCTCAAAACTCGAACTACAGGCTTCATAATTTTCGTAAAAACAAAAGGAGCCATAGACAAACCAAACGGCAGACAAGTGAACTGAAATAGTTGACCTTCAAACTCAAATCTCAAGAATTTTCTGCTTTCTACCTCTACTGGGATCAAGTAGTATGCATCTTGCAAATCCAAAGTCCACATGTACACGCACGGAAAAATTAATTTCGCCGCTGTCCTAATGTCCTCTAATTTAAAATGCGGGGCTTTAATAAATTCATTCAATCTTTTGAGGTTTAATATAAAACGAAAAGAACACAAAAAACCCTCAAAAATTACTCTACACGATGCTACCACTAGCGCACAACGAAAGAATATGAGGAAAGGAATATGGCGCCGCGAGGGCCCCATATCCCCACTTTTGGTTTTTTGTGTCTTTAGTCTATACGTTGTGGCCATCTAGTGGACTCGGGAGTCACTACATGTTGTTAATCTCGAGAACGAGGCGGGGAATATAATTGAAACGAAATACACTCACTCACTTCTTTTTCATAGATATAAATATTTTTCGCCACTTTTCTCTTTTCTCGTCGTTTTTACTACGCTTACAGTGCACGCGTTTGTTTACGTCGGCAGCCATCTTAACTTGTATCTTGTAACACGAACAGAGCTGCACTTACGTGATGCGCACGTCGCTCACTAGCGTCGCCTCCTATCGGGAAAGATCCCAATTAAATTTGCGAATACGCGTTTCTTTACTTTATTATAACAATTAATTGCTTTTTATAAGAAAATGAATAATTAGAAATTAGATAAGATGACATTGTTAATACATAAGCAAACAGGGCTACAAAAATCTCTACTAGATAATTTTATTTGTACGAAACAAGTGGGTCAGCTACGTCTGCGCATGCGCATGACGATCGTACTAGGGAATCAACGAATCAGAAAAGCATTTTTAATTATTTTTCAATTATCAATAACTTTGGAAAAATTCTATTGTTGTTAATAAAAATGGAAATAATCGATGATCAAAATTCAAGGGGAACTAAGAGAATATAAAATGTTGTAAAATAAGGTAAAATTAAGAAAATGATCATTATCGCGCATGCGCATTGCGAACAGGCCATGCGTCGGGCCAATGAGAAAACCGGAGCAAAAGAGGAGCTCCAAGGAGAAATTTTACAGCAAGAATTTTTCTTCAAGATTATTATAAGGACCAATCCGCGTCCGTCAAAAGAGAACAAAGGATTTTCTCGGGTATAAAAGACCGTGCTCCGAGGCATCGGCAGCTCATTCTCAGCTCATACCTGACTCTCTAAAGAGACTAATAAGAGACTGACCAACAGAAATTCTCTCTGATTCCAGCAGCAAGAAACCTAAACTTTCCTACATAATTTTACACTAAGAGGGCAGAGACCATTCGGGTTCGTTTGATCTAAAGATTTAAGGTGTGAGATTTCCTATCCATTCGCACTGGGAGGGCTGAACCCATTCGACTTCGTTTGGGTCAAAGATTTCTGGTGTGAACACCTTTCCTTTGTTTTATACTGAGAGGGCAGGAATCATTCGGGTTCGTTTGATTTCAAGATTTTCAGTATAGAATTCTCCTTACCTCCACACTAAGAGGGCAGGAATCGTTCGGCTCCGTTCGGTTTCAAGATTTGAGGTGTGGAAACCTTTACCCGATCATAAATAAAAACAATCTTGCTGTTCGAATCAAGATTTCTGTTTGGATTAATTTAAACATTTTAAAATTCAAGAAAATATATTTGATTATTGATTTCCAATAGATTCGAAAATCGATTTCTTTTATTAAGCGGTTATTTAAATAGGGCCTACTAATAATAAAGAATACTCAAAAAGAAATCGATTCAAATTTATTGTGTTTCTGTCTCATTTTGGGTTTCTAAAAAGAATAATTTTTCAATTTTTGAATTAAATAAAAAAGAAAAAGAAATGAAGAAATAAAGAATCATGAAGCATAGAATTTAATAATTTATTTTTCGTTGTCCAAAATAGTTCAATTATTGTTAGATTATATCGAGTCACGGACAAAGATTATTATTATTGTTATATCGAGTCATTACAAATTCTAATTGATTATTTTGGAACATTAATCAGAGAAATTTATCATTATTTTTATTTTTGAGCGATAAATAGATTATTTTCTCATCTTATTGTAAAGAAAGGCACCAAGCCAATAATGATTGATAAAATTATAAATAAAAGAGAAAAAAAAATATCATTGTTTCTCTGAAAAGAAGAGAATCCATGCAAATAAAATAATAAACAAATACGCCAAATAAATAATAGACAAAAATACGCGAAAAGAATAAAAATTTACTTTATTTGAACAAAATTGCTGTACAACAGAAATCATCTTTGTGTTTTCATTAATAAATTATATTGTTATTTTGTTACAATCAAATCCCTATCTTTCCTCGCTTTCTTTCATACTTGCTCCTTATTATTAAGGAGGTTGTATCGATATTTATGTGACATCATACGAAAAATACATTATATTTGATTATTCCAAGTTAATGTATTGAAATTTGGCGTGAATCTTCTTGAACAGCATTTAATTATGTGTGAAAAATTTGGAGAGGTTTCACCGCCTGGTAATCGAGATATTCATTGTTGAAAATGATAAGTTTAACATGGGCTCTTATGGAAGCTTTCAAAAAATTGCGAACTTCAACAATAAATATCTCAATTTTGAGACGATGAATCATCGGCATATACCGCCAGAAGTTTAATACTGTCTTAAGCTTTCTATTTACAAAATTTTATTGTGTAAAGTTGGAAAATAATTTTTACATGAGAAACGATACAAGCTCTTTAAGAAGCTCGAATTCACGCGTAGCGGCGTGTTCGAGAAAAACGTATCGTTACACTATTGACCCTGAGATTCCTAAAACTAAACTATTTATTTAATGCCTTTTTTTGTTTGTATCGTTCTTTGGTTTCTACCATTTATACGGTAATATTTGAAATATAATCAATTCACCGTATATAATTGAAAATTGAAAAGGAATGTTGAAATTGTAAGAATTTCAAACGCGAATGCTCACGAAAGAGGACAACAACAAAAAGAGAAGAAGTTTTTTGACGCCCTGGTGGACTTTATGAGGATTTGAACGAGAGAGAAGCCCTTAAATTTTGATCACATATTTGTACGTGACGTCAGCGAAATTGCGGGATCTATTCGATGCCAGACAACAATGAGAAAGAATGTGTATGTGCGGCTCATAAATTGTTGGGGATTGAATTTTCGTTCGCGGCATGTGTATCAGAGACTTTTGTATGACGGTCACCCTCGATGCCTCGTGGCTTTATTTCTTCTTCTCTCTCTCGTCTGCTTTTTTTTCTTTCTACCTTTTTTCTATACGTACATGGTGACACGCATTTTTTTTTCTTCGAGAGAGGCAAGCGATTTGCCCAGGGCTTCTATGAAGCACCAGTTATGAATACCAGATTAACTAATTGGATTGAAAGTACGGAAAAAAGAAGAGAAAAAAGACAGACGGAAAGAGGGAGAGAGAGAGAGAGAGGGAGAGAAGAACAAAGCTCGTATTAAATATAATGTCTGCGTGTAATTTCTCTTTTACCATCGTCTTTAAACTCGATAAAGACGACTTTTTATCTACCCTTATTTTCATCATGACATATTTAACCTATGTATTCGAGTTTACTTTTATTGAGTCACAAGCAGCTTCAATTTTTCAATAATCCTTCAATCAATTTCCACAAAATAGAAGGTACACAAACACTGACGATGGATAAACCTTTTTACCTTTCCCTGAATTGCTTTTATCTTTGAATCTTTTCTATATATCAGGTCGATCCGGATAAAGTATTATGTTTCTGTTGACTACAATATACACTCTTTTATTTCCGCTCTATTATACTTCCACGTGACTGCTCAGCTCGATTCTCGTATTACCCTTCTGTTTTTATCCCATCAAATGTACATTTTATACCTGTCTGATATGATTTTGGAACTCACAAAAAGAAAAGAATAAAATAACCGTCAATATTTCGATAAGCGATATTTTTCGATCAGTTTTTCTAATCAATGAAATATCCAAACATTCTCGTAACAAAATGATGAAAAAAGCATATTTTTATATTCATTTATCTAGATTTGTAATAATTTTAAAAAATATTCGTGTAACTTTTATTATCAACACTATGTTTCAACACTCAATTTTGCAGACAAATATATAGCTCAGAATAATTCGCAAAATGATTATATTTTTGGTAAATTAATTAAAAGCAAAAGTAATTCATTCTGTTAATATCGTGAGCAATTTTGTTCGTAATTACTTGTGATAAAAGATTTTATTACTCCTCTATCTGCATTCATATATTGTTTTAAGGAACGTTTTTATATATGTTTCTACAATTGTCTATTTCCTCATTAGCTGTTTTTGTTTCCTATTCTACTTTGCGGAACGTGAAAGTTGTCAACATTGACATTTCCTTGAGCCCGAGTTATATTATACATATTTCACGGTGGTTTATATATTCCTTTGTGGAAGAGAGTATAGAGGAGTACTAACTACGAGGCTACATCAGAGACTCCTTGCATTAAGTATACGGTGTCGTGAGGCAATGTATTCCGTGACGTTCTCCACGTTTCTTCCTTATACATACATATAAATACATGTATATAGACTTTCCTTGGTCGTTCGCGAGTGATCCAGTAACGAAAGGAGATAAATGAGATGCGGAATACAAAACGATTCGGGCGTAGTAGACTATTGCACAGGTTACAAAAGACACGTGCCTCTGTCACGATGTGATTGATGCTGTACACGTAATACATACATATTTATTAAACTGCAAGTTGTATATAGTGCCGCCGGAAAATTGGTTAAACAAAAAATTGCATTTTCACTATATTGAAAGGCTCGATCGTGTCCTGGTATAAAAAATTCAACATCAAGGGATCAAAGCAGCTTTTTGAATTTTGTTATAAACCAACACGTTACAAAAGTGCTCAAAAATTTAAACAATTTCAAAAATTGCGAAATCGAAGAGTACAAAAACTCTCGTTGCATCCCAACGATGTAAACGTTAATGTTATTTATTGTGCAATGCAATAGGAAAATTATAATACTCCAATTTATCTGGACAATTTGAATATTAATGATTGTTGGAATACTTGAATGGATTACTTGCAATTACCAGAATGAAAATACACTTAATTGCACGTTGCCACTGATGATTGACCATTGTCAAAAAAGTCACTTCTATCAGAGTCTAAAGCAACAAAACTCTTCTTGCATTCAATGCTCATGCCATTTAACGGAGTCATCTCATGTGACAGCTATTTTTTTTTCGCTTTTTTGGATTTTTTTTGATGAACCATGAAAACACAATATCTTCGAATTTTTACCACACATTTATTAACATTTTTACACTCCCTCAGAATTTTATCAAACAAAAATAACGAGTTGAATCGACGTTACACCATTCGGAAGACACTCATGTGTTGGTTGACGGCTGCCATGATTCCGGAGGTTTTGTTCATCTGAAATCAAAAAATCAAACGGCATTTTAATTTGTAGACCTGAGGCTATCGCTGGAACTAGAATAAAGTAAAAATATTGAAAATTGAATTTTTGGCACGGTTTTGAAAATCGAAAAAGGCGACAAAACTTGGAACTTAACATTTAAAACCGTGCCAAAAATTCAATTTACGATATTTTTACTTTATTCTAGTTCCAGCGATAGTCGCAAGTCTACAAATTAAAATGCCGTTTGATTGTTTGATTTCAGATGAGCAAAACCTCCGGAATCATGGCAGCCGTCAACCAACAAATGAGTGTCTTCCCAACGGTGTAAAGTCGATTCAACTCGTTATTTTTGTTTGATAAAATTCTGAGGGACTGTAAAAATGTTAATAAATGTGTGGTAAAAATTCAAAGATAGTGTGTTTTAATGGTTCATCAAAAAAAAATTCCCAAAAAAAGCGAAAAAAAATAGCATGAGATGACGCCGTTAATTAAGTGTGCAAAAGAGATTGACATAACTTTTTTATAATAAAAATAATTTTATTTATAATTGACTATGCTCATTATAAATAGATGCTTGTTAACAGTCAAGGTGCTAATAATAATTACAATTAAATCATCATTATTTCATAGAAAATGAGATCAAAATAGAGAATGGTTACTTTTGTACCATTGAAGATTCTTCATCGAGACTGCTGGACTCTTAAACACGTCCGTAAATTCAACGATCTCAATTTGTACGTCCTTTGAAGTGCAATTATAAGGAAGTAAATTTCCGTTAAAGACGTTCAATACATATACATATATACATAAATATAGAGATACATATACAATTGTGCATGAAAAAAAAAGGTGAGGAATGAGAGAACGAGGAATAAAAACAGATCGAGTCTTGCATAGCAAGTGGAAAGAGGTTTTTGTGTGAGAGCTCGTCGAGGGTTATCCCAGAAACAGGTCGAGACTTTTCATTCCTCGAGACGGTCTATAAAGTTCAAGATGACATTCGTGGACGATGGGGGCTTTGCACCTTTGCATGAACCCTCAAAAGGCTCCGAAGACGAAAGACCGATGGAAAAATCTTTTCTTCATAAATGCCAACTTTCGTGAATACACACACACACACACACACATCAAAGCTCACCAAGCAAAGTTATTTGAGAAAAGGCTTATACGCGGATGCGGCAAATGAAAAAAACGTATATGGGGCCAAACGGCAAGCAGTGGGGTTGGAAATCTTCAAAGGGTCTTAATCAAGATTTTCTCACTTTCGTTGCCCTCGTATATTCGCATATATATGTACATACATATAAGTCTTGTATATACTTTTTTATTTTACTAGAGTGCTCTTTAACTTTGACGTATTGAAGAAATTTAATTACGTGCAACTCGTTAACACGTACGACCGAGCGAGCATGTAAGATAAATTAAGCAAATTACGAATGCAGAATAAAAAATTCGCCTGCCTCGTAAAAAGCTTACAATTTAATTGACTCGCCATAAACTTCTCTCCGCATAAACGGAAAAAGTAGTACAAGCAGACGATGTCAAGATGTCAAGATGTCAAGCAGAAGAAGCCAATTATATTTTATCATATGTGACTTATTTAATCATTTATGGAGATAGAAGAACTTGCTATTAACAACATTGCTGTATGAAAAAAATCGATCATCAAATTGGCGTTGTCTTTATGAGCTACTGTTGAATTTTCTGATTTTTTTCACACATCTTAACTATTTGAGAATTTTGAGTGACTTAATTGTCGAAACAATTTTTATTTCCAATATTCTTTTAGTTGTATTTTCATGTGTTTTTACCATAAAGCCTCAAAACCACTATTTTTTTAAATCTTCATTAAGGGACCAGTCCACTTTGAAGCCACGAAAAAAGGCTATTTGCGCGATTTTTTTTTGAGGATTTTATAAAATATATGAATATAAAAGTTGTTGGGCTTCATAAATAAAGTCTTGAAATACATAAAAAAAAATTGTTTAATTCATTTTTATTCATTTTTAAGTACAAAAACTATAGTTTAACGTAACGCCTCAAAAATAGGTGGGCTAGGTAGCTCCATCGCAACTCGGCAACGGCTTGTCTGAAACAAAAAAATCAAAGTCCATTAGATTCAGTATGCCACCAGTTACAAAATGACCCTTGGATATAAAGTTTTATCAAAAAATAAAAAAATGGCAGATGAAAAACGAAAAAATTTTTAAAAAATGTGTTTTTTTCGCAGTTTTTCACAAAAAAAAAGAGTAAAAATCAAAATTTTAAAACCATCGTGGGTCATCTTGTTGCGAACCACATTTACAATATGTGGTTCAAATTTCAAGAGAATCGGTTTATTAGTTTTAGAGATATGATGGAGCTAGATTTTGAAAACGTTGTTTCGAGAAAAACGCGTTTGAAGTTTATACTATGAAAGAGGATTAAAAGGCCGGTGGGTCGACCGAGCGCGCTGTACGCTCAGGTAGACGAAATGAAGTCCTGACGTTCAGGTAAAAAAAAAATACTTACAGAGCTCGGATTTTCATAAAATTTTGACACAATATTTCGAACTGTTTGTACTTTCGAAAACAGTTTAAAAAAATCGATTTTTTTAAGTTTTCAAAATGGACTGGCCCCTTAAATGATACTTTTGAGAACTGTTTCTTGACTTTTACGAAATTAATTGCATTTTGAATGTTGAAAAAATATACTTATTCGTCCTGGAATCCCTCCAGACGTAATTTTAAAACTCCAAAATTCAAACGATCGAAAAACCAAACGGCAGAGTACACTGTTATTATTTTTATTATTATTAAATTATGCACATAAGCGCATAAAATGAAAGCGTATAACATCGGCCGAAGGACGTAACTCTCGCGAAAATATCAAGGGTAAACCTCGGCAATGCGTCATATCGTTTGAACGAATGAGCTAAAATAATTCGAAGGAATGAACGAGAGAGCGCACGATTATTATTCACGTAAAGCATTTTGATGGAGATGAGCGTAGAAATCGCAAGAGCACCAGCCTCGAGGGCGACAGTGAACTGTTTAGGCGCGGTGACTTGCAGCTGTTGCACCACGCGAGTCGATGATCATCCGAGACTCGCGTGTGAAAGCTCAAAACTCCCTCTTTCCCTCTCTTTTTCCCCCTCTTACGCGACCACGAAATCATTTGGCAGAGATTCAAAGATAACAATTGCGACTTAGTGTGCTAGTTATAAAGATGTCTCAACGTATATGAGGGCGTTTCGTTGATACACGAAAGAGGGTGAGAAAGTTGAAAAAAAAAATAAATAAATAAATAAACACAAACAAAAAATGCAACACTATTTCTTAATGAAAAACGAATAGATTTTAAGTGAGGATTAAAATATGCATCACATTTTAATTTACAACGCGGGTGATAAATTTACAGAATTCTTAAGAATAAAAAGCTTCTGAATAAATTGCCATTCAACACATTTCCTAATGAACAAATTCCTAATTGTTTAATATAATTGAATTATCGATATGTCCCTTTTGTCCCTATCGATATTTGTCAATTTACGAGAAGCGGATACCAGTCGAAATCTTCGAGTAATGACGCATGACAGGTACAAGTAGATATGGTCAGTTAACAGTCAGACGTCGACGACGAAATTCTCTGCACTGTCGACCACTTTGTGTTCAAAGTTCCAAATGCGAGCTTTGGTATAGAGGAATAAGTACAGAATGCACTTCTGCGTATACTCGTAATAGTAAGCTCTTGCAAACCACTTCAAAGTAGTGGGCGATACTTCATTATTGCATCGTGACAAGAGCCTCAAATTGTCTTCCTCTCAAATTTAATTTAATAATGATAATAACAACAATAGTAGGGTCTAATGGAAGGAGCAATTAGAGAGAACTTCTCAAGAATTAAAGCTGCCTTGACTGTATACTCTCGGATTTGTCGATATGAGCAACGAATTTGATTGAACGTATCCCTGTTGTTCTGGCAAACACTCTTGTGTAAGTTTCTAGTAGTTGAAGCTTGAAAACGATCAGACCAAACTCCTGATCGCAGTACGGGGAAGATTCCCAAGAGTTCAATCTTCTTCAAGAAAACTTCATCGTCTATATCGACAATGTAATACCTGCTAATTCATGAATAACGATTCTCGGAGGTGGCGCTACATTGACGGTTAGCACGTTAATTGGCGAATGGTAAATTGGTACGATGTAAAAGCTCGATCACGTACGAAACCAACAACCTCGAGCAGCCAACGTATAAACGAAGCAGGGTAAGAACGTCCCAACTAACGAAGCAATTTCTAATCGTTAAGCGGATCATTGCAAGCAAGGAGAACGGAGAGAGAGAGAGAGAGAGAGAGAGAGAGAGAGAGAGAGAGTAAAAGAGAGCGAGAAAGATCGTGATATCTAGCAAACTGATTGATGCATAAAATGAGTCAAGCTCTCACGATAGGCGTCATTAAAATCGATTCTCATTATCTCTCAACTCGGATGTTCGGTATACTTTGACATTCAATAAATATGTGTACATAATATTCATGTGTGTGTATTTCAAAAATATATATACGTTACATAAAAGATCTCCCTTTTCCCTTAAGGGGACCGTATGGTCTAGAGCACGAAAATTTCACCTATTTTCACGATTTTTTTTTTGCCATAAAAAATTTAAAAATCGATGTTTTAACTTTTCGGGTTTATTACTACCTTTATTAAGTATACAAAAAAAATTTTTTTTAATTTTAAAAACAGTGTTTATTATCATATAATTGGCATTGAAGACGACCCTCTCGAAAAATCCGACCCGGACGGTGAAGATCGATCCGAGACTTCTACTCATCTGAAACACAAAATTCAAGAAGATTCTTAATCAGAAAGAGTGCAGTTATGGTCGGGACTAGAACAAATCGAAAAAATTAAAAATTGACAAAATGGCGCGCTTTTGAAAAAAAATTCGTAAAATCGGGTTTTTTTTTCACTAGTTTTTTAGTATAAACAATAAGAAATTATTTAAATAAAATTATGATTGTAGTTCCGACGATAGCCATACATGTTGTGAACAACATATCCAAATTTCAAGTGATTCGGTTGAATAGTTTTTTTGTTTTCACCTGCGCAGTGCCGAAAAAAGTCGTTTCGAGATAAATGAGTTTAAAGTTTGAGGTACAGATATTTTCAAAAATTGAGCAAATTTTGAATACTTACAGTTAATCCGCGATTCCGGCACCATATAGGATTCCTTCGGAACGTTCATAATTCAAGATTTCCTCACTCCTTTCATTTCTTCGAGCTGTCCGAGCCTCTTTGGAGTTGTCCGTGCTCCTACGGTTGGCGCTCGATACTCGCAGCTAGTATTTTCGATAGTGAATCGATTGCCCTTGAAATATCTTTTGCGACCTACAGAAGATGGTCGTCTAGAAGAGTCACGGCCTTGCTTTCTATCCATATTTTCTGATATTTTATTTCAAAATTTTCGATGTTGGTTCGTCAAAACGTAACGTTGTACTGATCAAGTCAGGGGAAAGCGAAATGACCGTTTCCCTCACAAATGTTCGACAATAGGTATATTTCGGGGAAGGGAAAAGTATATATAGGTATATAGTATGTACTATATACAGGTATATATTTTCGGAGAAGGATTGGGACAGCTGCTGCGCTCCGATTAGGTTACCGGTTAGCGCTAGACCCGTTAGGAGCGCGCGGACCGCTCTCTACCTGCGTTATGGGCTGTAGAAGCTGTAATATTGAGAATTTCCGCATGAAAATTTCACAGTATATTCTTGAGATACTATACTTTCGACATATCGAAAAAAAAAAAAATCGATTTTTTCAAATTTCTAGACCATACGGTTCCCTTAATTTTCCTCTACCTTCATTGGTTACTTTTTTTTTTATGTTCCAGCAACTCTCTATCTTTTTTGTGTGATTATGTTAAACGTAATACAATATCTTTGGGTGGCTATTCGATTATTTTTGTTCTTTGTGATATACAACACTTGGACTATGCAATAATATTAACTCTTAAGGGGCCAGTCCACTTTGGAGCCAAGAAAAAAAGGCTATTTTCGCGATTTTTTTTTTGAGGATTTTATAAACATACGAATATAAAAGTTGTTGGGCTTGATAAATAAAGTCTTGAAATACATAAAAAAAAAATTTAATTCATTTTTATTCACTTTTAAGTACAAAAACTATAGTTTAACGTAACGCCTCAAAAATAGGTGGGCTAGGTAGCTCCATCACAACTCGGCAACGGCTTGTCTGAAACAAAAAAATCAAAGTCCATTAGATTCAGTATGACACCAGCTACAAAATGACCCTCAGATATAAAGATTTATCAAAAAATAAAAAAATGGCAGATGAAAAACGAAAAAAGTAAAAAAAACGCGTTTTTTTCGCAGTTTTTCACAAAAAAAAGAGTAAAAATCAGAATTTTAAAACCATCGAGGGTCATCTGCTTGCGAATCATGTTTACAATATGTGGTTCAAATTTCAAGAGAATCGGTTTATTAGTTTTAGAGATACGATGGAGCTAGATTTTGAAAACGTTGTTTCGAGAAAAACGCGTTTGAAGTTTATACTATGAAAAACTCTTACCTAAACTCAATCGGTAATTTCCTATATGCTTCCCTATATGTAGACGAAATGAGGTCCTAACGTTCAGGTAAAAAAAAAAATACTTAGAGAGCTCCGATTTTCGTAAAATTTTGACACAATATTTCTGAATGTATGCACTTTCGAAAACAGTAAAAAAAATCGATTTTTTGAAATTTTCCATGTGGACTGGCCCCTTAAAGTATCATTTTTCTATAGTAAAATAAAAGCAAAATGAAATCTCATACCTCAGCGTCTTAGCATTGTTGCCAAGTTAAAAGCAATAAATATTAAGGCTTCAAAATTTTTTGTACGATTTTCGAGTATTCCTTAAGGTAGCCCTAGCGCAGCAGCTAGTCAAGAGACATACTATTATTTTGAAAACTGTGAATATGCCATGTGACATAGATTTGGATATTATTTTAATAGTATTACGAAATTATAAGATTTTACAAGTTTGCGCCATGATCATTTATGGTATTTTATTTATTATGAAGTTCTTTAAGGAAGTTCTATCGATATTTATATGACATCATACGAAAAATACATTATATTTGATTATTCCAAGTTAATGTATTGAAATTTGGCGTGAATCTTCTTGAACAGCATTTAATTATGTGTGAAAAATTTGGAGATGTTTCACCGCCTGGTAATCGAGATATTCATTGTCGAAAATGGCAAGTTTAACATGGGCTCTTATGGAAGCTTTCAAAAAATTACGAATTTCAACAATAAATATCTCAATTTTGAGACGATGAATCATCGGCATATTCCGCCAGAAGTTTAATACTGTCTTAAGCTTTCTATTTACAAAATTTTATTGCGTAAAGTTGGAAAATAATTTTTACATGAGAAACGATACAATCTCCTTAATGTGAATCTCATTTGACTCACAATTCGAGGTTATGCATGGGCGAACCAAGTTATTAGTTAACTAAAACGAAGATTTCTATTTCAATTGTTCGGTAACCCCCATTTTTTATGGCCTATAAATGATCCTTATAATTTTTTGGTCGTTTTATAATTTTATTTGAAAATATATCTAATCGCGAAAACTACACATTCATGCCTTTAATCCCTGTCGGAGCGAAATTTGTATAAGCTGTGGGTTAAATTTAGCAACTTTATAAATTATTTATTGTTTCTACTAGTCGGTGATGAGGTCTAAAAATTTGCAGGCGTATTCCTGTACACTTAAACGGTAGAATTTAAAAAACTTAAAATTTTTATCTAATAATCGGGTTCGCGCTAGGGCTACCTTAATGAAACCTACCTTAATATAAAAATAGTTTGTTTTATCGAATAAAAATATGTTGACATATTAGAAAAAAGGGTCCATTTTTTGAAGGCTGTTTAAACTTAGGCTGAAAGTTTTCCTGGAATATTTTAAACCCCAAGTAGAATTTGAGGGTAATAAAAACATCACATAAATTGACTACATTGTAAACTGTTTGCTCTATGCTTGGCATTCGTCCCTATATTTCATTTCACGATGTAATAAAATCACGATGAAAATGTCGTTGTGAAGGAAATGCTTATTGCTGTGTGAATAAAGCGAGAGAAAAGAATAAAAAAAAGTAAGTTCGAGGAAGAGGAAATAAAAGTCCAGTATCCCTCAGAGGAGCATGGTGGCCACATAAAATTGTTTTGACGGATTAATCGAAGACTGGACAAATATGTATATATGTTTATAAGTCGCTTTAGCTTCTCTGTGTCAGGAAAGCGATAATGTTTTATGATTGAAATCCGCCCCCGTCGTACATTATCTTCAAGTGGGCGGATAGGCGTTATATAAGCATGATTGGCGTTAAATGTCGAAAGACGACAAACACTGGAATTACTACCATCAGGCTAAAGATTTCCACTGACTGTTTTTTTCTTGTTTCGATGACAGTCTTTCATCCCACCGTTTCATTCCTCTACTTTAACGATTACGTTTTATATCACATATAGGATAAATCCCTGATTGATGAAGAAAGGAAAAATCATGACGGGAAAACGAACGAGAGACAATAAATGTTAAGAAAATAATACGCGCTTTATAGCACACGCATTTCCAAGCTATATTTCGATCTATATTTGTGCTATACATCATCCATAATACGGAAGAATATGGAAGTAAAAGGAAACGCCGAATAATAGTATCTCACTCAGTTTCAAGACTTACCTGAAAAGCAATTTATGTAATACGATTGAAACGTGGTCTGCATCGTAGATTCTTTACAACTATCGAATAGTAATGAAAAGAAATTTCTAAGAAAATGTCTTTCGGCATTTTTGGCATTTTTTTGGCATTTGTTTTCGCCAAATGAGGCATTTTTGAACAAATAATATGCGCATTATCCGAGTTGGCCTCCAACGCTAAAATTTTGGTCGTCTTAGTATCCATAACTGATATTTCAAATGGATTCATTTTCTCCTTTCTATTATGAAATTTATTTCGCCACCTAAAGAGAACGTACCTTGACGGTTTGTTTGTTTTTCACGATCAATGTCAATCGTCACTGCGGACACGGAAAACTTCGAAAAAGTAGATCGATATCGGAAAGCAAGCAACCTTACTTCAAATATCACCGTTCGAACGGAATCTTTATCGGGAACAAGCTAACACAATTTTGAGCGACAACCTCCGACGAAACTTGTCTCCGTTGGTTAACGATTTTGCGGGAACACCCACGATGCGACGTTTCTTTTTTTTTTTCACTGCCACCCTTGACGTTCTATATACTTTATATATATTAGATGTGTCATATCAATGGATAGATCAGTACTTTATATATATTAAATATGTCATATAAAAATGGATCAGTGACGGTGTATAGAGAAAAGTTTGATGTCACTTTTTATCTGGTCCGTCTTTTCTGCTTGACAAATATCAGGGGAAAATGCGGAAGCAAGGAGTCTCCTTGCTTGTCCTAAAGGTCACCAACCCCTTATACCATTTTGTTTCTCTCAATTTATCTTCGAGAAAGAAGAAAAAATAGTTGTATCAATCCTCGTCACTGACACTCAAAATATCCGGCTGCATTGAATCAGACAACGAATGTTTGTAGTTTATAAATAAGCAACATTTACCCTCGACGTTAAACGCGCGATTTTTTAAGATCGTCCATAAACTTTTGACATTTAAAAACTTCGAGTACTCTTCAGTTATGGGGCTACTATGCAAAGTTTTAACATCATATTTTCTTCAATTAACGAGATAATGCACCTCTTATGATTTTCACCAGCGAAAACTTTATTTCATTACACAATTACTCAGAGCGAAAATTCGTGTCGTGTTATCATATTTCTGAAAACATGTAGATACTGAAAATATTCAAATACCTGCACAAAAAATAATTCGAAACGCATTACCAAAAATGAAATTTTCTAACTGAAGATAAAAACTGGAAAATTTTAGAAAAACATCAACGATTTTCATCACAATGAATACGTTCGTTGATTAGTCTAGAAGTTTATTTTTCTTTTTTAAATTAATTCACAGGCTTATTCTAATATCCTGGAACTATTCAAAGAAAAAAAATGATAGAAATTCCCTTCGACTTGGCCCGAAAGATCTGATATATGACATCGTTACTGTTATTACTACTCGGAGATTGACCGAAACAAAAAGAGGGTGATGGGTAGCGACAGGTATTGAAAGCGATTTTCTTCCCCTCCGAATTACATAGACACATTTGTTAATCATTATTTTCCTGTCAAGCTTTACTGCCAACCATCACTTAATTAACAATTAACCTGATGTCTATTTTATTGAATTGATAACTTCACGGATAATCCAGTTTTTCAATCTGTAGATTTATATCGAAGGGGACTAGAAATATTATGGTACATCAAGAAATGGAAATTACTAAATTGTTTGAGGAAAAGCTTAAGGGCTAAAACCACTGTAACGGCCTCAAAAAACGTCTTTTTTCGACAATTTTTTTCGGATGGAAGGAAAGGTAATAGAATAATAATAATCGTAGGAATTGTTGAGCATATATTTAACTGTACAACAAAAAATTATGATTGCAAAATATTTAAAAATGGCGACACCAGAGCCAATCCCGCGAGGCTTGTTGAATTCGAGGCGCTCTGCGGCACGCAGTGCAACTGATGCAATCATTGATCCAGATCAATAAATCGAATAAAAAAAAATCTTAATCTAGACACTCATAGCTAGTGAAGTACGTAGGGGATTTTGAAAATATTCATTTTTGTATTATTGGCGAGTGTTTGAATGAAGAGGTTCAATTTTTGACAGAAAAAAGGGGTAATTGTTTGTTGATAAAAAATGTTTAAATGAACTTATCGAAAATTCCGTACGTATGTCACTTCGAAATGTTATTTTTAAGATATTGTCAAAAATTCAAATGAAAAGAATGAAAATTGTTGGAGTTATGCTGTGTGCCGTTTTGAAAAATCGTGTTTCGAGAAAAACGCGTTTAACGGGAGAAACCAGTTTAGGAGGCCGAAATGTTGGTGTTTTTCGTGAATTTTTTTAACAGGGAAGGAATAATCAGAATTTGTTTAAACTTGGAGGATATTTTATTCATGTTTTGAAGTATACTTTGTAATTTTTTCAAGTCATTTCCGCCGGAAATAATGGAGTTAGAAGCTGCTGTACATGGACGACTTTTTTTCAACTGGTGGGCATTCTAGCTCAAAAAGTTATTGACCAATCGTTCTGAAAATTTGTGTGAATATTCTTTATTCAATTACAATCTATACGAACCTAACTCTGGGATGATATTATTATTAAAAATATTTTTTTTAATGCAAAAAAGGTGAAAAAACATGGTATAAAAACATAACATTGTGTTCAAACACCTCAAAAATATGCAATTTTAAACTTTTTTTTATCACAATTAGGGTCATATTCTTAGGAAATATGTTGTTAACGAAAAAAGAAAATTGTAATAATTACCGATAAAAATTGTGACTTCAGGAATGCTCACCAGCAAAAAACTCGGATGGCGATCGTCCATGGACAGCAGTTTCTAATTCCACTATTTCCGGCGGAAATGACTTGAAGAAATTACAAAGTGTACTTCAAAACATGAATAAAATATCCTCCAAGTTTAAACAAATTCCGATTATTCCTTCCCTGTTAAAAAAATTCACGAAAAACACCAAAATTTCGGCATCCTAAACTGGTTTCTCCCGTTAAAGTTTTGAAACGTGGTACTGAAATGACCGACGCGCTCGGGGAAGAGCCCGAATTTTCAATGAAATTTTTTTTTTTCAGGTATAAACCTTTTTGCCTCATATTCAAGAGGGTTCAAAGTATATTTTAAGCCCATAAAAATAATCGATTTTTCGAAAATTCTACAGTGGTTTTATCCGTTAAGCACTGTAACGTTAGACGAGCGTTTCCTTTTTCGTTAATTATTTTATCGCGACTTTAAAATTAGAAAAAGATTGGGCTAGAGATTAATCTCGATCAGAGAGCATTGCGATTTCTGTGACATAAAAAAATATACGATAGTACGCGAATGACCCGATAAATAATAGTTTTTATATCGATAACGCAATAAGCAGTATTTCATGAATATGTACAAATGAAATTATCATGCTTCGTTAATCAATTATTAATAATTTTAGAAACAATATCTTTGAAGTATACAAATAAAATGAATAATATTTATGAGGGATCATTATTCGGATATTCATTTTTCTTCGTTTATCTATAACGGTAAATAATTATTCAAATCATTCATTCGTTAATTGTATGATTTTGAAACTGCAATGATAATATAATCCACAAAAAAATCCATGATAATTGTGAATTCAATCATTTGCGTAAAATGATTATTATTTAATTCAACAATATTATTTGAAAAATGAATTCTGTTTGAGATAAAATTATTATCTGTTTTTCAGTACATTCGAGTATTATTTCATTTCCTGTATTATTTCTTTTCAAAAAATACAGTGTCCGAATTCGCTCAAGAGCTCAGTGGTGCGATGGAGAGCCACGGATCAAACGTGCGACGTTTGGTTGACGAGTTTCGCAGCAAGTCTGGCGAGACGAGAGGGGATGCAGGAGGAATGCGTCGTGTTTGGGAAAATCTTTTGCGACAGGTTGAGGCTGACGCTGCTGCTCATCTTGATCTGGCGGCTGTTTTACAACAACAACTATCCAGACCAACCCTCGAGGCGAGCTTCCATCGTAAAATTCAATCGCGCAAGGTCAGTGAAAAAAAATGTCTTACATTTTTATTCTATTGCGCGATGTAATAGCTGGAAGAAGATTTTCGGTAGATAGCAAAGAATTTTTGTGAGCTACTCAAGCAAGAAATCATCGAAAACTTTTTCCGCCTTTTCAAGTACATAAACTTATGGCAATAGTTATTTTATCCTATCCGGTTCGAAATAAATATAAAAATCTCGTTGCAGATGAATGCCCAAAAATAAATACTGGAAGAATTATATTTCCGTCAAAATCATAGGAATGAAGAGTTTGCATGAAATTCTTTATAGAATTATTGGACCAATTCAAATTTAATCATAATAAATATAATGCTGAATATGATTTTTTGATTCGAGTATAGCTTCGATCGGTTCTCAATTTCGAATCGAACTGTTGTGACCAGCATGGCAAAAAAATGTATGCAAAAGGTACGGACGAGAATGAATTAGATGACGTGTAAAATTGCCGCATTCGCCTCGATTAATGGTGCATTCACAGTCATACCCGTGTGAATTCACCATAAGGCTTCCGCTCATGCGGCAACTTCACGCCCGACGTAATTCGTTATTTTCTGGACTCATATCGCATAAATTAGCATTTAAACGTGTCCCCGCCTCGAGCCAGTGTATCACGGCAATTTAGACTGTGAATTGAAGCGTACAATTTACTTCATAATTTATTCTCTGTATGAATAAAGTTGAAAAATGGTATAAATGTTGCCGAAATCAAGTGTAATGACTAATCGAATTTTCAGATATTCGCCCATCGAGAGGCGTACGACCAAGTCATAAGCAAAACCGAAGAAAAGTTACAACGTGCTCGGGTGGATTACAAACGAGCTTACGGGGCTTTATTGATGAACGATCCGAAGATCGGCGATCCGGAAAGTCTGAGACGAGCTTATCTCGAAGCCCACAACGCCTATGTGCTACAGTTAAGAGCAACGAACGCGATAGTGGAACGTTATCAGCATCAATGTTTGCCTGTTTTACTGGGCGAAATGGCCGAGGTTTACGAGGAGGTTTGCACACTTACGTGCAATTGCGTTGCCGGTATATCCGAAGCGACGGGGGAGCGTTCGGGCGAACAAGCCAAAAGATACATTTCCGTTGCGAAAGAAGCTCAGGCTGTAACAGCCGCGAATGATCTTCAGATTTTAGCGAGAAATTTATCGAGCAACGCACCCGCTAAAAAACCACCCAGACGATTGTTCGTTGCACCCTCACCTCCTGAACAAATTTCCGTCGATAGAATCAATCAAATGCCCTCCTTGAGGGATGAACTTGTTACTTTGAGCGGAGGCAATCAAACTATGCTCGAGGATCTTAGAAGGGAAGCCGAAAGTTTGAACCAGGAAATTCGACGATTGCAAGACTCGCTCGATGCACTTGTACGAATGCAACGCAAGTACGGCTCCTTTTATTATTATTATTATTTAACTAATTTATAATAATACTCTAATAATAATCTAATTATTGATTTATTATCAAGAGATATTCAGAACTGTTCCGAATTTTGAAAAATCAATTTTTTGTGGCTTATTGTTCTTCAAGTCTCCAAGCATACAAAAACAAACTTTCATTCAAAAATTTTACTTGACGAAAACGCTACAACAATAAATGTGATCGCCTGTCGCAAGGCTTGCCCCGCTCGCAGTGCGCGAGTAAGACGGTTTTCTTGAAACTATTTTTTTTTGCCACAGTCTGCACGATGAATCGAAGACTTTTAAATACCTTTTGATCGCTTTTTTAAATTTTAACATCGCTTTCTCTGTGGCCACGTAACTCTACGCTTCGTAAAAAATGCGTGTCTGATTTTGAAATGACACAAAGTTCATATTTTCGTGAAATGATTGAAATTCAAACATCTGGTCCGGTCAGATGACAAAATGCCGATGACAAAACGCCGAATGACTAAATGTCGGCGACTATACGCCGAACGACTATATGCCGAACGGAATATACGCCGATCGCAAAACGCCGATGCGACTATACGCCGATGCGACAAAATAAAGAAAAAGTGAATTAATCGTGTGAGAAAATCACTGCTATGGTCTACAGTTATAGAATAAGAATGATTGTTGTGATTTGCAATTCTCTCACATTATTATCATATCATTATTATGATCTGAAAAATGTTAATAAATCGTGTGAGAGAATTATCATATTATTATTATTATTTATAATTATATAATATCGTGTGATTTTATTACACGACTGCCAGGCATTTGTATCCAATTTTAGTATTAAACGATCCCTGAATCGTGACGTGCACGATGCCACTGAAATTACTTCCAAGCCAATTATTTGTGTTTGTTGGCTGTTATTGAAAAAGTCAGTACTGCTATATGGTTTGCTGAGTGAATGTCCGTTGTGCTTAGGTGTGATATGATGGTGTATGGTGTAGTGATGACTTACGCTGTAATATGCAAACCTAGGAGGGTTATTCCTTAAATAATGACCTGGAAACCTGGAAACTAATATTTCCACTGGACATTACGACTGTTTGTATTTTGTCGCATCGGCGTATGGTCGCATCGGTGTTTTGTCATCGGCGTACAATCGCATCGGCGTTTTGTCGCTCGGCATATAGTCGCCGGCATTTAGTCACTCGGCGTTTTGTCATCGGCGTTTTGTCATGGACCCATCTGATCCGTAAACTATAAAAATAACGCTATAACACAAGAATCTATTTGAATTGACAGCGTGGGTGTATTTTTTTAAGGGCGCTGTCAACAACGTCAAATATCGTATCAAAAGCAGTTAAAAAAACAATTAAATACATTTTTTGTACCGAAAAGATCAACCAATAGTGTGTAATAGATATTTTGTTGTATTTTTTTGTCAATATACCTTGAAAAAAAAAGCTTATAAAAGAATTTTTTTGGGTACTCGACGCATGTAACCCCTTGAATTTCTAAATAATTAGGTGAAATTAAATTTTAATCGAACGTAATTCTCTTCCTGGTAGATCCTCAAAGTTTTCATTAAATTTTGAACGTGGGAGAGCAATATTAATAACACGATTGTTATTTGCAGAAGCGCCGAGGGCAGCTTATTTACAAAAGTGGCGGAGCTCCAAGAGGACATATCGATGAAACGTTTCGACCTCGGTGTCGCTCAACTACATTTAGCAGCTGTTCAAGCTCAGGTACGTCATATATCGAACATATAAATATATAAAATGAAAAGACGAGTCAATATACATGTGCTAATTTAGTCGAGAGAAATCCTCTTTTCCAAGTAGAAACTTACTCGAGTCTTTACCATTATTCACGATTCGCGTAAGCTATTATACCATAACTATAGTGTTTCAAGCGTATACACGTTTCGAACGAGGTCGACGAGAGAAAGTTTATAACTTGCGAATAACGCTCCAGGTGCGGGAGAGAAAAGCTCTCTCTCCCGTTTACCCAACTCTCATGCATACAATGGCAAAGCATCCACTTTCTCGGCTCAGCTATTTTCTTGTTTTTTGTTTTTCCATTCTACGTTTCTACTCCATCGCTTCCCGTTTTTTTTCCTCTTACATCTCGTATATAGAACGTGGAGAAAAAAAAGGAAACCCCACACGTACATTTTGATAGCTTTCCCAACCACACTTCAAGGGATCACGATCTACACAGCATTTTGTTTCAATTCCTTCGGTCTCCGAACCACATCCTGTGTGTCAATGTATGTGAAACTTTTCTCGGCTTTAATTTCCTTCCATCTCGGCCTCCGGCCGTTTCTCATCTATATCTACTTCCTTTTTCTGCTGTACCGAACGATTCACAAGCTCACTATTCCCGCGGGGATCATAGAACGATTCTCTCGAATGCACTTTCGTATGAGAAAATTGCTACTCAGTCTTGACGCCCACTTATATGGGGCTCCAATGTTTTTGGACTGATACATTCATGAGGATAAATAAATGGCTAGGGGGACTGAGAATAAATAAGGAATGGGGCTCTGTGGAGAATCGAAGGGCAGAGAACAAAGATAAAAGAGAAGTGTTTGGTCAAGCCTTCTATGGAAACCCATTGAAAGAATTTTTCAAGCTTTCATATTCACCTCTTGAAGTCTCGAACAAATAAATATTGTAATGCTTCTATTTCCATGTAACAAAAGCTTTGCTTCATTTTTTTATTTTGTTATTGCTCTTTTATCAAACTGTTGTTTGTCATTTTGTTCCTAGTGCTTTCTCGACTTCGCTCTCTCTGTGCTTCTAATATAGGAATGTTTCTTTTCGCTTGTTACATCGTCCAAGAGCGACACGATTTTTTTTTAATAACAAAGTTTCACTGCTTCTCCCTGACGGTCAACTTTTCTGATCTCGCGTTTAAACTTCCGACCACTATTCGCTACAAGTAATCTTTCTTTTTCTCCCTGTTTTTTCATGGTTTTTTTTTGTATTCCTCTCAATTCCTATCTCATCTTCAAACTTCCACCAACCACCTCAGAGATCGGACTGCAATATATCCCGTTCTTAGCAGGACATCGCCTAACCGTAGAAAGAAACAGGGGAAAAGAGAACGAGAGGAAGAAGAAAAGTTACTACGAGGCATATACGTCATCCGAAAAAAAACTATGACTTTCTTCCTTTTCTCCCTTTTCGAACGAACGTCCACCGAGACCTCCGCGAAAAGGTGTCACCAAAGAAAGAGAAACCGCTATAAAAGTTCACCACGAAACCTTCTTCTTTCTCCCTCTCTCTTTCTCTCTTGCTCTTTTACACACGAATCATTTTTCTTTAACGTATAAACTTTCACACTCCTTCGCACTGCTTCATTTTCAAACTCGCGCCTCTAACTTTCCTCGTTTCGTTGCACTCTATACCAGCGAAAGTTTCATAAAAATGTTACACTTTGTGGCAATCGTATCGACCATTATCACAATATTCTCAACTATTTCTTCAACATTTTGCGTACTTTTATCCTCTGAGGAAGGGTGAATAAACGTTTTAAAAAACCGAATGAAATATCCAATCTTTGTGATCACATTGGCAGTTTTTACGCTTAAATTTTTCCTTTTTTAAAGGAAACTTCAGTTAGATATCGAAAAATGAATTCGATCTTTTTTTTATGATTGCAGGAAGAAAAATTATGTTTAGACGTGAACCATTTTTTTGACTCTTCTAAAAATATTAGAATAATATATAAAAGGGGAATCAAAAGCAGTCGAGCCATTAAATAATGTGCGAATTAACCCAATTTTAATTGGACAGTGAAATACCTAACTTTTATTTTCCTGCAAACAACAATTCTGAATAAAACTCAATGAGATATTAGATTAAATTATTCCATGAAGCGCAAGAAATTGAAAATCGTTGCTCCAGAAACAATGAAAATTTCTGGATTCGATTCCCGGCAATAATCGGCAGTTTCTTCCACAGATTTTTTTACAAAACTCAAGAAATTTTAGAAGCGATTCACACGTGTAAGGGTTACTTAAAAAAGCACATAATTATGCTTTACTCAATGGATACGATATTCCAACAAAAAATTGTTTTACCGGAAAATTAAAAAGTTTTCTAGTCAACATCCTTTTCGTCTTATTAAGCTTGGTCAATTAAAATTATTCGTATATATGTATGAATATGAACATTACGATCGATGATGCTAAAGAGACGAAAGGGGTAGAAAGAAAGCTCAACGTAAAAATAATCCTTTTCCACGAGGGATCGTCTTGTGACAAGAATGTCTTGACGAGTGATCAAATGAAAAATCGATTTGTCGCTTTAAAGTTGGCTTCGATCTGAACAGTTTCGATTCAAGAAAGATTCCTCATCCGATTAGAAAAAATTGAAATGTCCTCAACTTTTCTTTTTAAATTGTCATCCAGTTGGGCTTATTGAAGATTCTTTAACGGGGTCATCCCATGTGACAGCTATTTTTTTTGTTGCTTTTTTAGGAATTTTTTTTGATGAACCATTAAAACACAATATCTTTGAATTTTTACCATACATTTATTAACATTTTTACAGTCCCTCAGAATTTTATCAAACAAAAATAACGAGTTGAATCGACTTTACACCGTTCGGAAGACACTCATGTGTTGGTTGACGGCTGCCATGATTCCGGAGGTTTTGCTCATCTGAAATCAAAAAATTAAATGGCATTTTAATTTGTAGACCTGAGACTATCGCTGGAACTAGAATAAAGTAAAAATATCGAAAATTGAATTTTTGGCACGATTTTAAAAGTCGAAAAAAAAGACGAAACTTGAAACTTAACATTTAAAACCGTGCCAAAAATTCAATTTTCGATATTCTTACTTTATTCTAGTTCCAGCGATAGTCTCAGGTCTACAAATTAAAATGCCGTCTGATTTTTTGATTTTAGATGAGCAAAACCTCCGGAATCATGGCAGCCGTCAACCAACACATGAGTGTCTTCCAAACGGTGTAAAGTTGATTCAGCTCGTTATTTTTGTTTGATAAAATTCTGAGGGACTGTAAAAATGTTAATAAATGTGTGGTTAAAATTCAAAGATAGTGTGTTTTAATGGTTCATCAAAAAAAAAATTCCCAAAAAAAGCGAAAAAAATAGCTGTCACATGGGATGATCCCGTTAAAGGGTTAGGGGTAGTCAGAGGGGTAAAAAAATAAGTATGTTAAATAATTTTTTTTGACAGTAATTAAATTTATTTTATAAAACTAATGAAACAGAGTTATTATATTATGTTTTAACTTTACTTGACCAAAATTTCAAAAAAAAATATTAATCGTAGACGACGTTATTGCCATCTTTGTTGGACCTCGTTCGACAAGTAGTGCTTTGCGGAGACTATCAGAAAATTTTACTGGTTCATCTAAAATCAATCAAACAAAAAAATCATTAGTTTATTAGTTAATCTAGTACTTAATCGAACCTTTTTTTTGTAAATAAATAAAATGGCGGCGTCTGAAAGTTTACTCACGGATTTTCAAGGAAAAAGCACTAGTTTATTGTTAAATGAAAATAGAAGTTTTCAAAAAAAAAAATCCTTCGATTGAGTACTATTTTTTTATGCTTTCAATAAGCTGTATAAATTTCATTCAAATCCGTCGAGTGGTTTTTGAATTACAGTGGTCACCGACTTTGAAAACACAGTTTCGAGAAAAACGCATTTCTGCTGCCAGCTACGTGCCGTCGAAGGTCAGAGAGCCCTTCAGTAAATGTAGGATATCTCGGAAACTATTTGTTGGATTGACTTGAAATTTTTAGATAATATTTTCGAGACATCATACTTCAAGAAAATGCCAAAAACAAATTGATTTTTTGAAAATTCTGACTACCCCTAACCCGTTAAATTCGTTTAGGTTTAAAGCACTTATGAAAAGGGCAATTGTACAAACATGAGGGAACAACACGTATGAACGATTAAAGAAAGACGAAATAATCAGTTATGTACGAGTATACGGAGAGAATTTTACGCGAAAAATTACTATTTTACATTTTGGTGTGGAACGATGTCGCTACTTCTGAGTAAAATTGACTATATTTTAAATATAAAAATATAGTAAATTTCTTCACAACGATCGACATGGTACAACACCGCAAAGTAAACATAGTAATTTTTCGTATAAAATTCTCTCCATGTATATGAAAGTTTGCGCGCAATGTTGGTGATCCTTATATATCACGACAAATTGGAGATTTGAGGAAGGAGAAAGCAGCATTGAGCTTCACCCTCTTTCGTACAAAATCCAACGCCATAGAGGATTGCTTGAAGTGTACAATATATCGTGATTCGTGAGTAAAGCTTGTGGTATGCGTGAAATGTTCAGTGCATACCAACCAAAAACTAGCAGTTCTTTCCCTGTTCCTTGCTCCCTTAACAGTAAATTATCGTGTGCGTATTCCGAAGCACGAGCCAAACCTCCTTTGACACATTACTCATTTTCTCATCGTGTTTTACTCTCTTCTTCTCTCTCTTACTCTTCATACCTTCGTCCACCCTCCCAATATTTATTACCGCTGTAGGAGCGATCTTTCAGATAGCAATTTCGGGTCGTCCGAAAAAAGAGGGATCGTCTAAAAAAAAAAAAAAATACCACGCTTCTTATTAACGCGAAATTACTATTTCACTTTCCATCGATCAATTCTTCGTAAAAGCATCATTTTTTTTATGCGCTCGTGAAGATAAAATTCATAGGTCATTTCCCAAGCATTCAGTATACTAAACAATTCAGAGCGTGTAATTGAAACAATAAATGTTAGCGTGAAAAAGCTTTTAATTCAATTCTACGCCCAACTTGAAAAAATACACTGAAAAAAAGGCATAGTGTTGAGAACGGAGGCGTAGTTGGCTCAACATTGCGACTTTCAATAGTAAATACGATTAATCGATTTTTTACTCTCTCGTAAGAGCATAGGTGGCAAAACCTTTTTATATCAGCGTACTTTAATTGTACAATAAAACCGGTTTACCTCGTAAACAAGGGTTCAAGTTTTCTCGTCGACCGCCGGTCGGAGTGATCCTTATTAAAATAATGATTCAATATCGGAGCCTTATAGGCTCACGGGTGGTGCAACGCTCACGCAAGAGCGCTCCGCCCGTGGCCCTCTAGCGGATTTCTCACACACCAGAAATCCAGCCAGGGAATAAGGCTGTCTACTTACAATATGCAGCATATGAGGTATTCCACGTCAAACCGGCGGATTTTTTCCCTGACCCTCGCCGACTTGGGTAATTATTTTTTATATGATTATATAAAGTCTAAAAGACACCCTGAAATTTTTTCAGATTTTTCTGAACAGCCATTTTTGAAAAAAAAAAATCCAAAAAAAGCGCCTTTTTAAAAATCTGAAAAAATTCCTAAAAATCGGTGATTATATGCCAAACATTTTAAGCTACCGCCCGTAGTGGAAGTACGATTTTTTCTGTGTTTTTATGAGCTATTAAAGTTGAAAAAATTCTCAAAAAATCAAGAACCACTCATTTCGGGCCAATAGTTGAATATTTTCGTACCCAAAAAATTTTTTGGGATATTTCAGGCCAGTACAAGACAAAAAAAATTGAGCCAGGCAAAAAGTTGAGGTATTCATTTAATAGTTTTATTCAATTTTATCAAATAGACAAAACTTATCAATTATATTTGAGTAAATCTTGAAAAAAAATCAATTCTTTTTGAGGATCCTATGGGATCGGTGTTCTAATTTTGATTTGATTGTTCGAAAATTGTGATGAAAATTAGTTTTAAGCACCAAAATATTCAACTATTGGGCCGGAGTAAGTGTTTTTCGATATTTTTGGAATTTTTTAACGTTATTAGCCGATTAACACACAGAAAAAATCGTACTTCCACTACGGGTGGTAGCTTAAAATGTTTGGCATATAATCACCGATTTTTAGGAATTTTTTCAGATTTTTAAAAAGGGGCTTTTTTTGGATTTTTTTTTTCAAAAATGGCTGTTCAGAAAAATCTGAAAAAATTTCAGGGTGTCTTTTAGACTTCATATAATCATATAAAAAATAATTACCCAAGTCGGCGAGTGTCAGGGAAAAAGTCCGCCGGTTTAACGTGGAATACCTCGCATACAGCAAAAAATTATAGGAGCACCGCACAACATTTTTTTCAATAAATTAAAAACTCCCAAAAAGTTTTAAGAGAGCCTCACAAAAATGTACCAATCAAATCACAATGTCACAAAAGATGTCAATTCAAATCCGATCAAAAATTAAGTCTAAACTTTACAAAAATAAATGAAAACTATAAAAGCATTAATAGTAAAATGCATTAAAGCCTATTATCATCTAATATTAAAATCTTCCAATTAATTAAAAATACAGATGTGCTACAGTACAGTTGTTCTACATAAAAAGAACAAGAATAAAAAATAAGAATGAAAAAAAATTCGTATACAAAACAAAATGTCAAAAGAAAACATTTAGATTGATTAAAAAAAAATTTCGGCCAAAGTACCTGGCGAGTTTGTAACCATGAGTGAATTAAGCAGATTGAATTAAATTAAGCACATTGTATGAATTAATCAAAAAAACTCGCTGGTAAATTTTTGTGAGGCTCTCTTAAACCTTTTTGTGAGTTTTTAATTGAAAATTGAAATTGAAATTGAAATTGAAATTGAAATTGAAAAAAATGTTGTGCGATGCTCCTATAATTTTTTGAGAGATTTCATGTGAATTAGAGAATTTTTGCTAGGTTGGTTTTTTTCGGAGGAAATCTCTTTTATAACTTTTTGTTAGGGTTCGCGTTCAGAAGGGGATTTTTTACCGGAATAACTATTTGGGGGGAGTAAATGTACTTGTCTCAACTTTTTTTACAGCATGTATGCTGTTTTTTGCGAGGATTTGTTGACTTTTTTTATGAAATTCATAGCTTGCCACTTAAACATGTCTATATTGTGTACGTACTTGAGTGATGCAAAAGAATTTACATTTTTTTCGGTATTGCAGCAAAATATGGTAATATTTTATCAAAAAGTGATTCTCTCAAGAATTGGATACTGAATAAAAATTTTAAAGGTCACTCAAGCGATTTTTTAAGGATTTCGACTAAAAATGGATACATGATCGAATTTCGAGCTGGTGTATCACGACTATATTGGGACTAAAGATGCAATGTGAAATATTGATCTAAGAAGTGTTCGAATGAATTCAATCTTCGTAATTAACCGTCATTATTTATAAAATTATTAGATTACTTAAAATGACAATAGTTGTAAGAAAATATGACGCATAAAAGAACCACGAACAAGAACTTATTTTTTTTTTTTAATTTTGTAGAAAAAAAATTTCAAAAAATATTACACCGAAATATCCGCGCCAACAGAGCAACGGATCGGAAAATATTCCATAAAAAATGACACCGAAAAAATACTCCAATAGCATCAAAATGCACCGAAAGTTTTTAAATAAAAGTAATCATAACGAAACGAGATTTTGAAACAAAAAAAGTATGCGCACGAAATTTCGAGAGCAAAAGTTTGATTGAAAAAAGAATTTCAGCCGAAGTACTACGCGAATTTTTATTTCATAACATTTATTGAGCACGAATCATCTCATGAGCAATAGGTAAAAAAAAAATTATTGAAGTACTTATGAATTTTTTTTTTCTCAAATCAAATATCTTTTCACTCACGATTATTTCGTATCACTTGATTCCATTTTGGGTTTGTTTCATTCTAATTACTTTTGCATTCCAAAACTTCTTGTGTATTTTATTTCTGATAGAATATTTATTCATGTATTCTTTCTCTTTTTGAGATTGCGAAATAACCAATTTATGCTAACAAAGTTTCCTGCTAAAAGAATTTGAACGGAAAAGATTTTCTACTATACTGCTTAGCGAGCTTATAATAACGTTTATTAATCATGCATAGTAGATTGTCTAAATTTATGTAATGAAAAATAAGCGATCTACTTTGAGCCAATTTTTTTTCCAATGAAATATCTTCTTGCTTGAAGCCATGTAAAATACCGACTAAGCCGCCACGAGTACAAGAGATATATACTATTTTCCGAGATATTTACCATCTGAGAATGCCGTGAACCGTGCGGTTGGTAAAAAAGTATATTCAAATGGAATGACGCTTCATTCCTGCACTATCATTTCAATTAAACACAAAACTAGTGAGCCTCGTCACCATCAATATAAATGACACTGGATTTTCGCACTATTATTCTATCTACTAACCAAAACTTATAACTGTCACTTTAAGGGGTTTCGGTACAATTCTATTGTTTTCAAGCAAAACGCCAACTTCACATAGCAATATTTCGTCGAAAACAAATAAAAAAAAGCCTGTTCGTTCGGTCGATGAGGGGAAAACTCACCGTTTTCGTTGATGAATAAATGAATAATTAATAAACCATGTAGACGAATTATTTAATTTTTGGATACCAGAATTGCAATAGTATACTTAGTGGTTTGGCAGTTTTTCAATTAGTTTTTAACATTTTTTCTCAGTATTCCATTCGTAAAACTGTCGTTCACCAATGACCGTAGGCATCTCACCATGTTAAAAAGTGTTTTTTGATATTTAATTTCAAAAAAACGGTGTAGACGATCGATTTAAAATTTGGACGACACATCCAGTATATGTCAAAGAATATACTGTGTAAATTTGAAGTAAATGGTTACATTTTGCCACTTGTACCGAAACTCCTTAACCAAAAGCCAAAACTAATTCAAAGATTTGGACCAGATGTCACGTCCACGATCTTTATAATCTTACGACTATTACTCTAACAAAAAGTCAAAATTCATATCAAAATATTGGTCAGCTGTCACATCCACGACAGATCTCTAGTATCACCAGAACTTTATACTAATATTACTAGTATCACTAGACAGCGACTGCGAAAAAAAAAACAGTTAAGCATCAAAAATGTGTGCGAGAAAATGCTGAATTTTAGGCTGCAACGATTAAAAAAAAATTAATATTATTAATACGCTTTGAGCTACGAGGTTCTAATTAGTCGCGATCGAAAGAAAAAAAAAATTTCAATACGTAAACCCAAATAATCCTCAAAAATGCTGTCATATAATAAATATTAGAGAAACAATTTTCGGAAACAGGTGAAATTGCGGTGCTTCCTGTAAAAGTGTCTTATAGAGATTCGCTTGTAAATATACTTGTCTCAAGTCGCTACCGCGATTCTTAATATAATTCGTGTTAACCCTAGCTACACCCTATAACTTTTAGTAACTTACTTACACACTATCGGTCTACTGGACCGACGACTGTATTGCTCTATAACCCTGTAACAAATGTGTCTATCGAGGTTTAATTGTAGTGAAATCGAAACGCCAGACTCCGACCAATCCAGTGAAGCAATCAGTAAAGCGAAAAAGTCGTTTGATAAAAAGTTATAACGTTTATGAAAATACGTGTGGTGAAAAAAAGGTAAAAATGTAGTGTTGCTGTCGGTCCATTAGACTCCGTGGTGTGTAGCTAGAATTAAACAAAACTTATTGTTTGCGCAACGAAATTTTAGTAGCTTTAGCAAAAGGTTTATTTGATTAAATAGTAACAAAAGATTTCATTCAAATTACTACTAGATAATTAGCTTAACGGGGTCATCCCATGTGACAGCTATTTTTTTCGCTTTTTGGGAATTTTTTTTGATGAACCATTAAAACACAATATCTTTGAATTTTTACCAAACATTTATTAACATTTTTAGAGTCCCTCAGAATTTTATCAAACAAAAATAATGAGTTGAATCGACTCTACACCGTTCGGAAGACACTCATATGTTGGTTGACGGCTGCCATGATTCCGGAGGTTTTGCTCATCTGAAATCAAAAAATCAAACGGCATTTTAATTTGTAGATCTGAGGCTGTCGCTGGAACTAGGGTAAAGTAAAAATATCGAAAATTGAATTTTTGGCACGGTTTTAAAAGTCGAAAAAAACGACGAAACGTGGAACTTAACATTTAAAACCGTGCCAAAAATTCAATTTTCGATATTTGTACTTTATTCTAGTTCCAGCGATAGCTTCAGGCCTACAAATTAAAATGCCGTCTGATTTTTTGATTTTAGATGAGCAAAACCTCCGGAATCATGGCAGCCGTCAACCAACACATGAGTGTCTTCCAAACGGTGTAAAGTTGATTCAGCTCGTTATTTTTGTTTGATAAAATTCTGAGGGACTATAAAAATGTTAATAAATGTATGGTAAAAATTCAAAGATATTGTGTTTTAATGGTTCATCAAAAAAAAATCCCAAAAAAAGCAAAAAAAATAGCTGTCACATGGGGCGATCCCGTTAATCATAAATTATATTCCGTTGATCTATGGTGTTATTGAATTCAATTCTCGCAGAGAAGTTTATTCGATGCTATTATTTTATCAAGTCATGGACAAACTGTATACAACTCAACCTCCGTGTGATTATTTCAAATTCAATCGATTCTGTGTCTCAAGTTTTATTTATTTATTTTTATTTTTTTTCAATGTAACCATTTATTGCGGTTGTATTAAATTAAATACACTCAACTCAAATAAATGAAAATTTAGCGGCAAAATCGTGGCGTAGTTATCTCAACGACATGACTTTCAATGGACCACCCACCGGGTGATTAACTAAACGTAATATGACTATTGGCGCAACGAAATTCGTCCAACCTCATCGCGTAGTTAGCAATACTTTAATTTATTTTTCAGTGTAGGTATCGAAATAGTGTGGCAATGAAGAAATTTCGCTCTTTTTGAATCGCAATCCTGTAAATTACTGGAATTCTAGTGTTTGCTGGTTTGATACAAAAACAATTAAATTATTGTTATCTGCATATGGGCAAATAATTTGGTTCTCTATTTTCGTATTTCGTATAAAAATTTATTGATGAAAAATTTCACATGAATTGTGACGAGGGTAAAAAAATTGGCAGAGAACAAAGAGCACTGACTAAAAAGGAGCTATAAAAAAGAAGGTTAAAATTGCTTCCTCCCAAAGCTCTCAATCCTTAAAAAGTACAATGGTTACTATGACGGTTGTTTGGCTCCCCTTCTTTCTTTCCTGGCATATTTTTTGTGCTCTGCTTTCGCGTGTGTTCGAAACGCACGGTAGCAGACGAGAGAACGAACGAAGGGGAGGCTTTTCTTCTTCGTTCGTGAAGAATCGAGTGGAAAATAGATTAAGCTATGTCACTTCACAGACACAAGAGAGGTGAAAGATCGTGGATCAGTGTGAGAAGATAGTTGGCTCCGCATTGACCCAACAGAAAATATGCTTAACCCATTAACGCCGAAGAATCGTGTTTTTTTTTCTCATTTTCAAGCTAGATTCTTATCAACGAAAAAAAATCATTTGCAAATAAAAAATATGTTCCCTTGTACTTTCAAGTGTCCCCTTTCCGAATCCGGAGTCAAAATTGAGTTTTGTCTATTAGAAAAAAAAATATGGCCGTTTTTAAACAAAAAAAACCGAAAAAATCGAAGACATTTTTTTTCAATATTTTTTTTCTCATTGAAGACGCGCGAGGACCCCCCCTTTTTCTTCAACCATGAGTGCACAAAATAGTTGTAGTTTAAGAATATATTTTTTTAATTTGTCGACATTGACATTTTCACCCCCAAAATGGCGCTTTTCATCCCTTCAGCAGGAAGACAATTTTCACTCTCGGTGCCCGACAAAAAAAATATTCAAATCTTAACGAAAATTGGTATCCCGGGGTTTTCAAGGTCGCTGATTACGATTCCGCCCTCAAAATTCGAAAATTCAGAATGGCGGATCCAATATGGCGGACCCAAATTCAAAAACTTACTTGAATCGGATGAAATGTGGCACTCGGGGGTTTTCGAGGTCGCTGATTACAAATCTGCCCTCAAAATTCGAAAATTCAAAATGGCGGATCCAATATGGCGGACCCGAATTCAAAAACTTACTTGAATCGGATGAAATGTGGCACTCGGGGGTTTTCGAGGTCGCTGATTACAAATCTGCCCTCAAAATTCGAAAATTCAAAATGGCGGATCCAATATGGCGGGCCTAAATTCAAAAACTGTATGAATCGGATGAAATGTGGCACTCGGGGGTTTTCGAGGTCCTTGATAACGAATCTGGCATCATCATTTCAAAATTCAAAATGGCGGATGCAATATGGCGGACACCTTCCCGTTAACACCCAGTTATTATCTAACGTTTATTGAAGAATTGACAACTTTATATATTGACAAATTAACAAATTTATAGAAATTCATCACTCCGCATTACTCAACGGATAAACTTATAATTCCTTATTCTACTTAAGAGTATTACCCAGAGAATTACTTAAGAGCATTACCCAGAGAAAACGACATGGACATGGTAGAAATTCTTTCTCCTTTGGGGTGCTTGATTTGAGTGAGTCCCCTTGCCTCTCACTTTTTGGGGTGCTTGATTCGAGTGAGTCCCCTTGCCTCTCACTTTTTGGGATGCTTGATTCGAGTGAGTCCCCTTGCCTCTCACTTTTTGGGGTGCTTGATTCGAGTGAGTCCCCTTGCCTCTCACTTTTTGGGGTGCTTGATTCGAGTGAGTCCCCTTGCCTCTCACTTTTTGGGGTGCTTGATTCGAGTGAGTCCCCTTGCCTCTCACTTTTTGGGGTGCTTGATTCGAGTGAGTCCCCTTGCCTCTCACTTTTTGGGGTGCTTGATTCGAGTGAGTCCCCTTGCCTCTCACTTTTTGGGGTGCTTGATTCGAGTGAGTCCCCTTGCCTCTCACTTTTTGGGGTGCTTGATTCGAGTGAGTCCCCTTGCCTCTCACTTTTTGGGGTGCTTGGTTGTAAATGCGCCCTTTGCTTATCCCCGAAGCCTGATTACGTGTTTCGCTTTCATACAAGCACTACAGAAGTAAGCATTACAGTCCTTACAGTACGTATATGTTCTTATTGGACAGATTGAAGAACGAGCTTGTTTGCTGTGACGGAAAGTATCGTGTGCTTTGTTCCGTTTTAGTTTTCCCCTCTCTAAGTAATATTTAGCAATCGAAATTGCGAATTGCTTTGAACCAATTTTTTTTGTTTTATCTCCAGTTGCGTTGAAAATCACGACTGAGTTCACAATGGCGGCCTGTATAAATCTAATAAAGACGACCCATGTCCATTTTTTTGAACGGATACTTGGAAGCAAGTTGTTGCAATGTCCATCGTGAACGTCTACTCCGCCCATGAATTTATTGTAGAGATGAAATGCTTGTGGAAACGGAATCTCAATTTTTGAATGTGCACTCGAGCTAAATCTCTTAGACGGTAATAGAGGAGTCACCCCTGCAGCGGTAGAAGCGATCGAAACTGGTTTCGAGTCTACGATAGTTATGTAGTTTATTCCGCTGTTTTGATCATGCTTTACAACATACGTACCTCGTGGAGACTTTTTGTCGATTACATTTTTTTCTTTGACTCGATTTTCTCTTATAGTTCCTGTACATTGTAAACCTAACTTTTTCAAATGTACTAGAAGATCGAAATTCGTAAAAAAATTATCGCAGTAAAGATGGAACTGAGATATCTTCTTAGGAGGGATAGATTTGAGAAATGGATGCAATAATTGCATCACTACACGAGAACCTAGAGCACATTTACCCAATTTATCTCCAATTGATGAATTTTTTCCACAATATAAATCGAGATTCAACAGGTATCCATCGGCGGTGCAAAGACCCCAAAATTTTAGTCCGAATCGTATGGGTTTTCCCCGGATAAACTGTTTTAGCGATGTTCTTGCATATGATTTGGCCATCATTTCGTCAACAGATAACGCAGTCTTCCACAAGCCAAACTGACGAATATTTCTCTGAAATAATTGTAGTAATTTACGAACGCGCCATGCCTTATCACTGGGATCATTGTCTTTAGGCATCGAATACTTTAATTCTGATTTGATTTTCTCAAATGTATCGCGTTGCATTGCAGAAGAAACCACCTCACATAATAAGAAGGGATCAGATGGCCAATAGTCTCTTTGAGATTTTCTTTTATTGAACGAGCTTACAATGATGATGCCAATGAAAGTATTCACATCATCCAACTGCAATTCAAACCCATTCTCTTTACATGAGTCAATAATGTATGTTTTCATTTCCATGCAGAAAAACTTTTCAAACAGTTGTATCGGCTCACTTTTTTGAATACTTTTTTTTACACCGTCAGTTAGTAATAATTTGTCTTCAGTCTCATTCGGGTAGCTCTTTTCACCAACCATCCACTTATATTGGTGATCTCCTTCCAATTTACATTGATTATCTGTGTAATTTTCCGATGCTTGTTTATAAGTGATACTCGAAAGGTGATCGTTTGATTCAAAATCAGAATCGGAATCACTAGAACAACCAGAATTGTCTGGATTCGGAATCGCGACGAGCTCGTCACAATTATCGTCAGAAGTATCCATTTCAAACTCTACATGAGAAGGAATAGATTGCCTTGGTCGTTTTCGAGACATAATGGTAATATTGTCAATATGCTCACGCTGCCGATGAGATAAAAATTATCGAAGAAGTGAATTCACTCAGGAGCAATAAAGATGATAAAACAATATTTTATGAATAAATTTTGTTGAGGTACTGAGCTGAAATTTAGGTATATAAGTGAGTTCGATTTAGTCTCAAGACAAGTTCTACGAAAATAGAAACCAAATTATTCAGATAAGGAATATTGGCAGACCTAAAATGAACACAAAAATTCTGAGCTAATATTTTTTACAGAAAATAAAATATCATTAACAATGTGAACGATCCGCACTCCACAAACGTGAAAAATTGAAAAAAGATGTGATAGGCATATACAAAACTTATTTGCAGACAGAAATATTCATGGATAATAAATATATTTGTATCAGGGATAATATTCAATGATGACCCGTATAAACAAAAACAAGATGAAATGTAAGAAAATCGGAGATTTCTCAGCCTCTGCAACGTCAATTTTTATTCGACACATGAAAAATATAATATATGATCATAAAATGTGAATCAATTGAATGATTATTATTTACATTTATATAAAGTTGTCAATTCTTCAATAAACGTTAGATAATAACTGGGCGTTAATGGGAAGGTGTCCGCCATATTGCATCCGCAATTTTGAATTTTGAAATGATGATGCCAGATTCGTTATCAAGGACCTCGAAAACCCCCGAGTGCCACATTTCATCCGATTCAAGTAAGTTTTTGAATTCGGGTCCGCCATATTGGATCCGCCATTTTGAATTTTCGAATTTTGAGGGCAGATTTGTAATCAGCGACCTCGAAAACCCCCGAGTGCCACATTTCATCCGATTCAAGTAAGTTTTTGAATTTGGGTCCGCCATATTGGATCCGCCATTCTGAATTTTCGAATTTTGAGGGCGGAATCATAATCAGCGACCTTGAAAACCCCGGGATACCAATTTTCGTTAAGATTTGAATATTTTTTTTGTCGGGCACCGAGAGTGAAAATTGTCTTCCTGCTGAAGGGATGAAAAGCGCCATTTTGGGGGTGAAAATGTCAATGTCGACAAATTAAAAAAATATATTCTTAAACTACAACTATTTTGTGCACTCATGGTTGAAGAAAAAGGGGGGGTCCTCGCGCGTCTTCAATGAGAAAAAAAATATTGAAAAAAAAATGTCTTCGATTTTTTCGGTTTTTTTTGTTTAAAAACGGCCATATTTTTTTTTCTAATGGACAAAACTCAATTTTGACTCCGGATTCGGAAAGGGGACACTCGAAAGTATAAGGGAACATATTTTTTATTTGCAAATTATTTTTTTTCGATGATAAGAATCTAGCTTGAAAATGAGAAAAAAAACACGATTCTTCGGCGTTAATGGGTTAAAGGCAGATAAAATATAAAGGCAGATAAACTATAAAAAAGAAATGAGTTGCACAAATATTGCACGATGTTTTTGACGGTGCATGTTTCATTCCATTTAAAATAAAGCCAATGAATCGTTGTTTTATTTAGAGTTAAAAAGTTTTTCGAAATAAAATCAAATTCATTGGCATCGAATGAAAGTTGTTCGACCAGAAACTAAATTAATTGGTTAAACTTATTTGAGTTGAAACTCGGCCAATTCAACTGTGTTTTAATCCAATGTAATCAAATAACGTTTTGGTTGAAAAAAAAAACAAAAACATAAACAATGCTAAAATTTCGATACCCATTAATTTCGAAACTAGTTAGTGACATCCTGTCGTCTCTCATTATTATTTAACCACGGAATCCGAGACGAGTAATCATTTCAAAACGAATACGATTTCGTAAGTTAATTACGTTCTCTTATTATTCAATGGAGTGACTGGAATTTTTTTCAAGCCACTGCCAAGATTGGATGAATAGAGATGATCCAGATAACTCCAGAGATTTAAACTTTTCGTTTGGTCTACAAAAAAGTAGAACGAGAAATAGAAAGAGAAAAACTTGATGATAGTTCGAACTGGCTGGGAAATATAAGAGAGAAAACGAAAAAGCACGCGTCAGTAGATTGAGTCCGTGTGCGATCAGACTGGGAATAAGTCGGAGATATTGAATACGATGAATGAAAATTCTTCAATAAATATCCTTTTCAATAATTCCTGTTATTGTTTTTTTTTTTTATAATACGAATTTAAATGTATGTGTATTTCATCAAATTTCAAGTATTTCATACATTTATTTATGTATGAGTGAGATAATAATTATGCTGTTGCCATTTCAAAGAGAAGTAGGACAATAATCTTCAAAACTTGACATCTCAGAAGTCTCAAGCAAAACAAAAGACGAGGCATTAAAAGAAACTGAGGAACCTTGCAGTTGTACTTTGAAGTATCCTCGTTGAAAATTTAGTTAGGAAACAAAACTTCAAAAAAGAGAAAAGTACGTTGATGAAAAAAGCCAACATTAAAAGTTGATAGTTAAATAAAAACAAAAGATTGACAAACAAAAAGTCGTAGATTTGCCGTTCGCATTCTGGCTTACTGTAGGCTTGAAAACATCGTAGAATAAAAAGTCTCGATGAAGAAGAAGAAGAAGAAGAAGAAGAAGAAGAAGAAGAAGAAGAAGAAGAAGAATAAAAGAAGTGGTAGAGAACATTTCAAGCGAGGCTCAACGAGGGAGCGAAGAATCAGGGCTCGATTAAAATTAGCCTAACGTATAGCGTGAATTCCCTTGCGCGCCTGTTTTGGTAAACGTTGATGTGTCGTGTCGCGAACATAAAAAAATCCGTGCCCAGGATTGTTCCTTCGAGTGGCTGAAGAATACTTATGATGCTTTTCACAACAAGCCATTTGTCGTACTATCCGCTTTTTTTCCATTATCCTACACAACAGGAACAAATAATCCTTGAGCGTAGAAGAATTTTACAAGTTGTTAACCAGGTCATTATTTATGTACCGTACATTTGAATAATTTGTGAACGAACAATGAGCATACAGTTGGCAAGGAAAAACAACAAACATTTGACAAATTATTTTCTCACGTTATCATGCTAGTTTTACAAATATATAAATTAATCTAATTTTATAAAACAAATAGCCTTTTTTTCATTAACAATTGAATAATTGTTGAAAAATTTACAAATTTCCGGTGTTAATTTTTCGTCATATTTATTTTTCTATAATAATATTTTCATTTAATTTTTTGCATCCATTGAAGCAGGTAGAAATTGAATTGCTTAATCCCAACCATTCGTTTGTGAGATACTATCCGTTGAACTGAAATAATAATAATTGCATAAGCAAATAATTCAACGTCGGACAAATTGGAAAATACCTGAATACAATTTTATGCAATTAAGGTAATAGGCTGCTCCACACTAGTCAAATGAGTGCTAAATTTTCAAAATACATTTATACAAAGTTCAATGTATTAATTAAATTAATTAAAGGTTAAATTAAATAAATTAAAGGTTGATATATATTACAGTATGTCTTATTAACCTAAAAAAAATTTAATAACAATGGATTTACGAAATCACTAACTGATAACTGCAAAATTCCATGATGTCATATTTTCATCGAGATTTTTCAAAGAATAATCCGTATTTTTCAACCGATTTTAACGCACTACGTCTTATTTTGTTCCTCAAGAGATCCTCTATGAATTCATCGCGTAGGTTTTTTTCTAAACTTGTTAATATGAAAAATAAAGCAATTGGTTTATGAACATTTTTTTAGCCAATTAAACAATTGGTTGCAACAGTAAAACGATGAAATTCAGAAAAAAATTCACATGGTGAATTCGCAGAGAATCTCTTGAGGAACAAAATAACAGGTGATGCATTAAGGGGCCAGTCCACTTTGGAGCCCCGAAAAAAGGCTATTTTCGCGATTTTTTTTTGAGGATTTTAAAAAAGATATGAATATAAAAGTTGTTGGGCTTGATAAATAAAGTCTTGAAATATATAAAAAAAAAAAATTTTATTCATTTTTATTCATTTTTAAGTACAAAAACTATAATTTAACGTAACGCCTCAAAAATAAGTGGGCTAGGTAGCTCCATCACAACTCGGCAAGGGCTTGTCTAAAACACAAAAATCAAAGTCCATTAGATTCAGTATGACACCAGCTACAAAATGACCCTCGGATATAAAGTTTTATCAAAAAATAAAAAAATGGCAGATGAAAAACGAAAAAAGTAAAAACAAACGCGTTTTTCGCAGTTTTTCACAAAAAAAAGGAGTAAAAATCAAAATTTTAAAACCATCGAGGGTCATCTTGTTGCGAATCATGTTTACAATACGTGGTTCAAATTTCAAGAGAATCGGTTTATTACTTTTAGAGATACGATGGAGCTAGATTTTGAAAACATTGTTTCGCGAAAAACGCGTTTGGCGCGCTATACGCTCAGGTAGACGAAATGAGGGCCTGACGTTCAGGTAAAAAAAAAAACAATACTTAGCTCGGATTTTCATAAAATTTTGACACAATATTTCTGAATGTATGTACTTTCGAAAACAGTAAAAAAATCGATTTTTGGAAATTTTCGAAGTGGACTTTCCCCTTAAAAATCCTAACTTTAACCATTTTTATCTTTCTTATGTAGTCGATGACCTTATCTGAAATTTTGCACACGTAAATATAGGTACTTTATCTGTAATATACTAAAAAATAATTTTTTTTTGTCACGAAGGCGTTCATGACCGAGGCTCCTTAATTAATAGAGAATGCAGCGCAAGTTTTATTACCCTTGCTGTTTTAGCCTAATTATTTCATTTAAAAAATTAGGAGACATGTCCAAAACACATAATTATATAAACACTTTAGTTCCGCTTTGAAGAAATTTAGCCAAAGATCGTATGTAGCCTTAGTATAATTTAATTTAATATTTCTATCATATCTAAGCAATGATTGTAAGCTGAGATGGTACAAAAATGACTAAAAATGACAATTAACATGGACAACACGAAATATTTGCGTAGTGAATCATCTTGATGGGCTTTTAGTCTTGAACAGTGGAAACTGCAGTGTGTACGTGTGCAATCAGGAGCTCAGTAACGTTAGTGCTATTTGTAAAGCATGAGAATCGACGGAAACGTGAATTTCACCCTAATAAGCCCATTCTCGAAAACTTCTCGAGCCTTAGACCTCGCACAATTGATAGTGCTCATCTTATCACCCCTCTGTTGATGGAAAACGTACTATAGACAGTGTACATTTATACATATATCCGTGTACATGTCATGTAAGAACAAAGATCATATTATATGTGGAAATGAACGAGAGAGCAGAATGTGCAGAGCCTAACTATCATATATATTTACTATTGTAAACAGTTGAGATTCGTACGTCAAGATAGCACAAGTAATGAGAGTCTAAACACTACTATATACATTACTAGACAAAGGAATTTGGTCTTATATCATTTTATCAATTTAAAATTAATTACCCACCTGTATTTACAACGAAAATTCAAAAGTAATAGCAGCCATTGTAAATGTATCTTCTTTTTGTGCTCATATTAACTTGAGATCTTTGAGGCAATTGTCTCGCCAAAGCGTTTAGCTATCAAATTTATTTTTAATCAAAAATACATATTCAGGATCTTCACTATCCGAATTGATGCCAATATTGAAAGGCTTGATAGCGTCGAGTTTGAGATATTTCCAATCAAAGATTTCGTAGATTACGAAATCATGTCAAAAATTAATAGGGAAGACAGATCGCGGGATTCTGAAGAGTAAAATCTTGATGCATTTTTTTTCTCGGACGCATCAATCGGCTGTCACTAATCAATTAATATATTTCATCAACGGTAGATCCGAGGAAAAAATCGGTAAGCATTTTTCTTCACAGAATTCTGCGATCTAATAATTCTCGACAGTTTATTGACTACGAGGCTTGAAGCTCCCGGTGAATAACGATAAAATGTGCTTCCCAACTCTTCCTGTCAATTTAGGCTGTGTGCACTAACAACGCTTTGATCTGTGTCGACATGTCAAAGCAAGAACGACGTTGACCTCTGTTGTGAAGGTGAGTGGCGAGAGGATCGATTAATCGGATTTTAACACGAGACACCACGACAGCCAACGAGCTAACTATCGCAAATATAGCACTAAAAGTCAAAAGGGAGTAATTCAACATCTTTTTTAAGCGTTAGACGTTATGAGATAAATTCTTCTACCCTTTTATTAGCGAATAACTATAGATATAAAAATCGAACTATATAAGAATATGATGGTACTGTCTTCGAGCATCTCGCACCACATATATTGACCCTAATATGTTCAGTAACGTAAAAAACACGATGACAGCTATTACTGTCACTACTTCGCTGCCGCGTGTAATTATACAGGCGAATTGATCCAACAAGACGTAAATTTGCTCCTCAAAAAGTAAGTGTTGATAACTTTTGATTACGTTTTTATTTTTTTATTTTTTTTTTGTTTTATTTTTTAATTTTGTTTTTTAATTTTGATACATTGATGATAACTTTTTTATTCACATAATTTTCGTAATTTTTAATTTTATTTTTTAATTTTGATACATTGATGATAACTTTTTTATTCACATAATTTTCGTAATTTGCTTTCTGTTGTCACATTTTTTGTTTTTATAAAACTTGAAACTCTTGTCAGGAAAGAAAGTAATAAATTGTTGTGATTACTTTTATTTCATGTTCAAGTTCGCTCGAATAGCAGCCGATTAACACTGAAACTTTTTATTTCTTTATATTGTTTTCCATATAAGTGTTTTTCAAAACTTTCAACACGAGAATTATAACAAATATGGATTTGCATTTAATTGAAAAACATTTGTTGAAAAAAAGATCGTGAAAATAAGTTCATCAATTATCAGAATCGAAATTAAAAAAGAAAAAAAAAAGTTAAGCAGTAAAAAACGTAAAAAGAGTGAATTCCAACAATGCAAATTGCGATGTTTGTGAAATATTCATTTGTATATTTGTAATAGCAAGGATTAAGTCGAATAATAAGAAAAATATGCAAAGTTGGCTTCCAAGTGGCAGTAAAGTTGAGGTGATGATAAAAGAGTTAACGAGTAAAGGAGGCACGAAGCTTGAGGGATAGATTTTTTAATTCATTTTTGAAGTAGCGAGAGGAACGTTGGAACGAATATAAACAGCAAATAAATACAGACGCGCAATCGCACGACATGCGCCTTCACAACTGGGTCATACCAAGCCGCCCAACGACGGCAAGTACAGAGAGAGAGCGAGAGAGAAAGAGAGAGCATTACAGACAGGGAGAAATGAAGAGAGAGAGAGAGAGAGAGAGAGAGAGAGAGAGAGAGGGATGCAGTAAGAGAGAGAAAGATAGAAAGAGAGAGAGAGAGAGGGAGGAAACGAGAGTCAGCCTGGTGCAAAATCTATCCCGGTCATAGTTGCCTGCCTAGGTCAAGAGAAGAGATCCGTCGATATCCTCTCTCTTTTCCACGAAGCCGCATCATGGGTTGGACAACGCTGCGTTCACGAATCGTTAGTAAAACGACAATTACGATGTTTTAATCCTCGAAATTTCTTTACAACGATAAAACAATAGTTCCGTTTTTTTTTTTGTTTTTTTTTTTTTTTATAACAGTGTCTTCATCGATAAGTGTTTAATTAACTTCTCGCGATTGAACAAATCGAAAGAAAGTCTCCGGGTGCATCCACCCGGCGAGTAAAATCACTCTAACCTTTTCGTGGCGAGAATCCTTCGAGCGTTTCGATAGAGATGGACGAGTCGATCCTCGGGAATACTAAACCCAGAATATTATCTCCGGGATTTCATAAATCATGTAAACCAAGTTCGCGATTTAAACGACGGCATTATTCGTTTGGGCGGATCGGAAAAAATTATTCATCCACAAAAAGGATCGGATGTGAAGGGCTTGACATGTCGGTGACTTGTTTTTCGTCGGCCTTTTTAAGTGATCAACGAACTCGTGACGGCTGTCTCGTCACGGGGACGAGTGGATTTGAGGACGAGTGGAAATTGCCATGACAAGACTAGAAGCAGGACGTTACTCCGAGCGTCACCAACCTCGTTTTGAGGTTTCATTTTCTTTTTGCTTCTTCAAATTCGCTATGACAACCGAAATTTTGTTGTGTCGAGGTTTCTTTCCAAGTTTTTTTGCTTTTTCGGGGGTTAACATCGTACAAGGGGCGAGGTTGCGGGGAAAAGGGATGCTTACGAGTATAACACACGCCGTACATGAACCAGTGGTAGGAAAAAGCTCGCGCATGCTCTTCTGCATTTTACCTCGTGCGCTTACTGTATACGTTGTCACAAACTACGGCCGTTTCATTAAGATATTCTCGTCGCTTAACGACCAGAGACGACAGTATCAATGCTGCGTGCGTGGGTAGCGGTTCTCTCAGAACCGGTTTGTTGATTTGTACATTCGTGAAAAGCTCTTACGTTAGGCGATCGTTTCCTCGATCTCGCCTAGTCAAGCCGAAAACGTGCGTTTTCTTTTTTTCTCAAAACAACTTTTCATATAGTTTATTTTTTCGTTTTTCGGGAAGGAGAAACTTCCCATTTCCGGTCTCGTTTCGCACGACCGCAACACACGCTTCTCTCGAGTATTTATTATTAGATTTTTGTCGTCCGTACACGCGTCTATGTGTGTGTGTATCTCGCAGCTGCGACACGAGAAAAATAGCTCGAATTACGTTTAACGGGAGAAACCAGTTTAGGAGGCCGAAATTTTGGTATTTTTCGTGAATTTTTTTAACAGGGAAGGAATAATCAGAATTTGTTTAAACTTGGAGGATATTTTATTCATGTTTTGAAGCACACTTTGTAATTTTTTCAAGTTATTTCCGCCGGGAATAGTGGAGTTAGAAGCTGCTGTCCATGGACGATCGCCGTCCAAGTTTTTTGCTGGTGGGCATTCCTGAAGTCACAATTTTTATCTGTTATCATTACAATTTTCTTTTTTCGTTAACAACATATTTCCTAAGAATATGAACCTAATTGTGATAAAAAAAGTTGAAAATTGCATGTTTTTGAGGTGTTTGAACACAATGTCATGTTTTTTCAGCTTTTTTGCATTAAAAAAAATATTTTTAATAATAATCCCAGAGTTAGGTTCATATAGATTGTAATTGAATAAAGAATATTCACACAAATTTTCAAAACGATTGGTCAATAACTTTTTGAGCTAGAATGCCCACCAGTTGAAATAAAGTCGTCCATGGACAGCAGCTTCTAGCTCCACTATTTCCGGCGGAAATTACTTGAAAAAATTACAAAGTGTACTTCAAAACATGAATAAAATATCCTCCAGGTTTAAACAAATTCTGATTATTCCTTCCCTGTTAAAAAAAATTCACGAAAAACACCAACATTTCGGCCTCCTAAACTGGTTTCTCCCGTTAAGCGGACTGAGAACTTCGCAGCTTTACTCGATCATTGCACTGTACTAATAAATTCGTTTTTTTCACCCGAATCGAGACTAGTTCCTTTCATCAGATTAATTTCATTTAAATTTCAATAAAACAGTAGTCGATATGGCACTTCTTTTATTTCCAACATAATTTTATTTCAGTCGTATCCAAATGTTTTTATTCTCACAATCAGTTTTTTTATTAAAAATATTTATGGTATAGGGGAGACCGGGGCTAGTTGGCCAACTTTTTAGTCTATTGCTTGTAAAAAAGGAACTAAACAATATTTCAAAAAATAAATTGTTGTTCTGAATAGAAACATTCTTCCACTATCTCAGATAATTATTTAAGATTTTTTATGAAATATTAAGTGGGTTATTCAATCGATTTTTTGAAAATCCATTTTTGTGTCAACCAACCCCAGTGTCGGGGTAAGTTGACTCAAGGTATGGGGCAAGTTGACTATAGTACGATTTTTACCTGATAATTACTACAATTAATAAATAAATTAAGGCGATTAATTTTACTTGATAATCACTACGAATGAATAAAAAAAACGGATGGTTACCAATATTATTTATTTAATAATTCAAAGAATTAACACAAATGTTTACATTAACAGCGGGGTAACGTTAATTCGTGCAAAAAAATGTTTACACGAATTATTGTGAATTTGTATGTGTCATTTTTGTGAATTTTTTTTGACGACACAGTTAAAATATATTTATTAAAACCAATGGTACATTAAAGTATAACATTCGAATAATATTGTGTAAAATTTTCATGAAGAAATATTAAAAAATACGGCAATGGCAGCAATTATTCGGAAGCGTTTCGGAAGAAAGTAGAATTGCGGTGCCCCTCATAACTCGGTGCTGGATCATCTGAAATCAAAAAATCAAAGTTCCTTTGTTAGATAATCGCTTTCCCCAGGTAACGCTGGGAGGGTTTTTCGAAATTTCAATTTTTCACTTTTTGGGAACACTTTGAAGTGAAAAACGCGATTTTTGAGAAAAAAATCGGCTAATTTGTTATTGTAAAATAAAAGATATTAACAAATTTGAAAAAAAAACTCTCCAGCGTTACCTCGTAAATTATGTCCAGAAATAGTGTTCAAAATTTCAAAAAGATCGGTGCAGTAGTTTTGAAGTTATGAGGGGCACCGACTTTGAAAACGTGAGTCGTGGGAAAAACGCGGCAGGTGTTTTCTGATGCGCTGAGTCATGTATGAGGCGCGGTTGCTTAAACCGCTGTATATTTGTTAGTTTTACTCCGATTCATCTCAAATTTTCACACAATATTCTTGAAAGATTCTCCATTCAGAAGATCAAACAAAAAAAATGCGAAAAAAAAGTTTAAAAACGTTACCCCTGAAATTAAAGGTTATTTTTGGTGATAATTGTGGAAAAAAAGGAGTATTTGATTCTCTTCATTAGTTTCTTCGTCGTCGTAATCAGAATTGCAGTTTACACATGTGTCAACCAACCCCATACCAATGTTGGCCTACTTACCACACCCCGTTTTTTTAGAAACAAAACGCCCTACACGCGAATTATAACAATAATTGGAAAAAATTATTACGCAAAACTATAGTTCAATATATGTACTTTTATATAGTGGACAATTGTAATAATTGGAAAAATATCCGAGGCAGGAAGAGATAGGAAAGATCAACAAAAAAATTTACATTGGTACTTGGATTTTCGAAAATCTTTTATGCTCCTAAACGACGCATCGCTCCGATGTACTGAGACGTATGAATAAGCGAGAGGTTACAATGAACATAATAACAAACGCGTGTATGTTTACATTACGTGGTTTGGATGGTATTGTGAGTTAGTGAACTTACCCCGATAGCCAACTAGCCCCGGTCTCCCCTACACTCTTTTGTTCAATTCAAATGAAACTTATTCGATTACAATACAGCGTAAATTAAATATTAAATTAATAAAATTAAAATTAAACACTAGGTAAAATTGCATGCTTTCTTGATCTTGCATTTTTTCAATATTAGATCGAAATTTCAATATCACGAAGTTTTCGTTTCAAGAAAAGTCCGAATTTCATGCAGTCAGGCATCACTTTCCATCAGCTTCATCATCAATCTTCCAGCAAAGATAATTTATTCATGCAAGGACAAAATCAGATTTGGCTGCAAGAATGAGAACATTTCCTAGAGCTTCTTTAAAAACAAAAAGAACAAAAAGTTTAACGCCTTACATACGTCCAGCAGCGCCTAAAACGCGCTAAAAGAAAAACTGTTTTTAGAAGAGATAGCAATAGAAATTAATAAAAATAATTTTTACACATTGTTTATTAGTATTTAAACTTTATAAAAAAATTTATTTCATTTTTTTTTTCAAAAATTACAACATAAAAAATCACGTTTCCCGAAGCACTATGATAAAAAGTTGCTCTACGGTCTGCATCATTTCTTCTTGAAATGCTGATGGATCTGCAAAACGTAAAAAGATTCTTGTAAAATAAAGTTGTAGTTATAGTCTGTCGAGCCGGATTTTTGAAATTCGAAAAATTTTGGCAATTTACGGCAGTTTAAAAAAAAGTGTGCATTTTGTGTCATAAATGTCACACTTTAATTATGTTTATAAAATTTTTTAATCACAACATCAAAAATCCGACTCGACAGACTATAGAGAAAATAATTTCGAATATTTCAAAAAAAAGCATAAAAAAATATTAAAAACTGTATGAGTTATCATGCAGACCGTGCCAGAAAAAGTAGTTTTGAGAAAAATGCATTTAAAGTTTCAAGTGCGCGCATCAGACTCTCGTTGGGCAGTCACGTTTTCTATAATAACTTTCGATCTATGGGGAATTTGTACAATCGACTTACACAGAAATACGCCTAAAACTATAGAGAATAATAATCTGTAAAAAAAAAATCGATTTTTTGAAAATTCTGGACGTATGTAAGGCCTTAAAAATCGTTGAAATGGCAATGATTATGCTGTAAAATCATAAAATTGTAACCGACAGCGATGGGTACGCGGTCGGTGTGTGGCTTTGGCAATTTTTCAAGTCAAAACTAGGTTTGGACGAAGCCAGTACTTGGTTGGCAACCGCTTAAGTCATACTCCGGGTCATGCATCGATCGTTGACTGGCAGGCAATTTTTCTGAGTTTCTGATGCTGTTAACCAATTAAAAACTCAGTAAAAATAAAGCCAACTGTATCGACATAGGTTTTCTACAGTTTCCCTGGGCCCTCGTACAATTGCGATGCAGTAGTGAATTAGGAAATCGTATCTGAAAGTAACACTCTTAGGGGATCTCACAGAATCATGAAAAGTTAGTGAAATGGGGATAAAAGTGGCGTTATAGCATTTGGATAGGATCGTAAAAACCCGAAAAAGGTACACGAGAAAAGATCAAAATGAAAATTATCCAAATTGTAGGTCAAGAAGCATCCCAGATGCATGAACGTGTGGATTTTGAAGAATCGATCAATTAACACGAAGAGAATTTTAAGAAAATACAAGGCTCAAAAGCGTCTCGATATATTCGAAACATGCAGGTACTTTGAGAGGCCAATGAAGAAAGTGGATCAGAATTTGAATGCTTCTGATTTGAGGAAGCAACAAAGAAACTATTTATAAAAAAGCCATGAAGAATATTGATTAATTTTCCTCTATATATTCGTCGATCAAACAAACCTAAATTGGCTGGACCAACTATATCGAAAGTTCTCCTTTGTTCTATGTATAAACACACATGAGCTATATATATATCGAAGGGTTTCAAACTGTAATGGGCTATCGCCGGATAAACCCATTGTCCGTTAACTCAACCAATATTGTACACACGGTATTGATATTGAGTCCACGAAGATGTGCATAATACGTTCAATGCACAATGTAGTGGCATTGGCTAGTTCCCGTGTGGATCATTCGCTGACCGATTATCACTCGACCGGTAGTTCTAGATTAATAATTCGATCAGTGGCATATAGGTGTGTGTGTGTATATTTGACCATATCAGTCAATCTGAGACTATAGTTCGCGAGGCTCACCGAAATTGAACTAATGGAAAATCCACATGCACATCGTTTCTCTTGCTGAATATTGAAATTTATATCGACGAATTCGAATGAAATCGCTGTCCTTCGTTTTCAATATTTACGCTTTGAAAAATGTCGAAAATCTTTTCGCAGATTTTCCATCCCTAACGAAACCCCAAGAGAAATTGAAAAATTGTCCTAACTTACACCTGCGAAAGTTTCTTTGGCAATGCTAAAAAGAGTATTTTCATTACATCCCACCGATCCAAACTTACTACGATTTATTACTATTTTCGGAAGCAGACTTATTTCGATCTTATTATTGTATGTCAGAAAATAGTCGATGATTTTCCTCTCATATTCAAGTTTGCCACAGAACAGTAAGGAGCTTTTAATCATTTTTATACTGAAAAACATTTTTTGATTTTACGTAATCAAGAAATATTTCATTTTGTTCCAGCGTTGAAAATATTTTAAGACAATATCAATTTCTTCAATAAAATGTATGATTTTAAATCTTGCACCATTCGAAAAGAACGGACTTTCTCTTTTTCTGAAGGATGGTTTAGATTTTCGAATAATAATCAGAGACTCATCCAGTTAGAGAAATCAAAATGAAAAATTAAGACACAATTTTTCATAAAATTCTCATGATATCAAATTTTATGACATCAACCATACAGAATTATTATTAACCCTCAAAGTGCATACTGCCTCAAAAGGTCCTAACGGTTGGAAAAGAACGTGGCATTTCTTGATGGTACAAAGTGCGAGGATGCAGGTGCGGGTTAAAACAAAAGTTTAGTATCCCTAATACGAATCCTCCTCCATCAGAAAACTTAGATATCTAAACCAGTCGGGGGCGGGTTGAAATTCCGAACTTTAAAAATCAAAACGCTCAAAATTCCGAATTTATTTATCTAGAACACAATACTTCTGGAAATTTACAATTCCAAAATTTTGTAAACAGAATTATTGTATAACCGAAAATAAAAGTCCGCTACGAAATTAAATGAGAATAATCATGGATCCGACCGATAAAGCGTCAACATGAAAAAATAGCACGTAAAACATGTATCAACTTCTCATAATCGGAGAGTCCATAATTCTGAAAAAATGTAGAGTTATATATTCAAGATCCTGAATGGCGAAAGTTTCTACAGAGAAAAGTTCCGAAAATAGAGATATCCGATAGGTGTAAACATCCTGATATTATATGTTTACAATAGAACATAAAAGATGATCAATACTCAGAAAAAATTCTACCGAGAAAGATCAAAATTCCGAAAGAATAGTACTCTGAAAGATCAAAACTCCGAAAAAATTTTCCCCGAAGACCGAAACTCCGAAAATCCATGTGTTACAGCAGTGGTGCTGCCATCTAAACGCGTCAGGCTTACATGCTATCTGCTTTATGTGTGTTTTCGGAATTTTGATCGTTCTGAACGTTCTATATCGGAATCTTACACGATCTAAACTTGAGTTTTCGCAAACTGGATGATCGAAAATATGATTTTTGGATTCCGAAACTTTCGGGAACCTGACGAATCTCTTATTAGCTTTTATTATACTTAAACTTTCTGATATAGTTCGTTTTCTAGAATAACAATTTCGGTAATTTGTGGCATGTTTAATATTACATATTCGGAGTTTTGTGAGTCGAATTACTGGTCATTCAAATAAAGCGTTGATCTCATTCATACGATTTCTGAAAATTATCTCGTATAAGAAATTACATTTGTATCCTTTTCCTATCGCTGCTCGTACCATTCTGCATCATTTACAGTCAACTGTGTAGACTTTCGCTGGCATGATCCTCACAAAGCTTTCAGTTTCGGAACATTAAAATTAGGAATTTTAAACCATCGGAGTATTTAAAGTTCGGATTTTCAAACCGGCCCCAACCAGTCCAGTAAAATCATTAATACGCGATATGGGAGTAAATATTATGTGCACTCTGAGGGTTAACTTCTCTGACATAATCCTTCTCCTACATAATGCAACATCTAATTCATAAATATCAAAATATCTCGTAATCGATGATAATACACGTGTATAAATCTATCAGGTACACAGATTGAGATTGATAACCTTCATTCGATCTAAATTTACTAGTCCATGAAGAGTAAGTAGTATATTTAAGGAAGAGTATAAATTACAATTGGAGAAGGTTAAGTCCCTCACAAAATGTAGTCTCAGTCGAGGCTATTTCAGTCGAGGAAATTTAGGAGTGTAAGAGAACTTAACAAAAGGGTTTTATTTGAAGGGTCGGAATTGGGTGAGAGACGTAAGGGTGTGAAACTCTCGAGCCACAATAGCCTGCCTGTGGTACATACACGTACGTTTATAACAGCGTTTGTGTGTTGTGTGTGGCTAACTAAGACCACCGCGTTTGTACCTGCTCGATTTCATAGACTCGCCAACGTAATATCCAATTAACCGACGAACAACTCCCGACCAACCCAGTCGCATTAGTATACACTGTTGGGCTTCGTTTCTCCGAGTGCTCACACTCCATTTTTTTTCTTTACTCTATTCTCCCTCAGTCAGTGTTTTTATATTATTGCATCTGAGCAAACGTTCGGTGCTCCGGGTTCGTTCAAAAATAAGTAACACAACTTATCGTTCGCGACGAAAATATTAACGAGGGTGAAATTACGATGGATTCCCAGGTGACTAAACACGATCGATAGAAATCATCGAAAATCTTTTTTCTCGCGTTGTATTTTCGTAGAAATCGGATCCACACAAGTTTTTTTAATATTATTTGAAAAATTATTGAAACAAAAAACATACGAGACTGATGATGATTCTCAGCAGAGTGAGAAAGTTTCGTTCCCTGGACATGGATCGACATCCACGAAAATCAGTATGTCCAATCGGTGTTGTAACATTCATTCATTTACAAAATGAAAAAGAAAGTTATTTTCTTTTTTTCAAATTGCATTTTATTAGTCGATGAAATTAGTTTTTGTGTACCAATTATTTTACGAATCAGTTTTTTTTTCTGAATCTCGCCTCGCAATAAATTTCATTTATATCACAATTTAAAAAAAAAAATATATTTTTTGCATCTTTCCCATGTTCACGGTTGTGATCTATAGAAAATCATAATTCGTAATTTTTTTTTTTTTAATCGATATATTAACCATTTTTCGTGCTGTTGGTATATTCTTTTAAAAAAAATATATGAATATTTTTTTTAGCAACTGAGTCAATGAAAATTTCATCTTTTCTCATTTTCTCTCGAAGTTCCGCTAAAGAACAATATTGAAGTTTGTTTGGGTTTGTTGCAAACCCAAACCCTGTAAACAAAATTAGCAATTGGACGTTTGAGAAGCGAGGAAATTTGTAAATAAACAAGAGAGTTTGTAATTAAAATTTGAGATGAACAATTCTTGCTCTATTTCAAATTGTTTTTACGTTTTTATTTACGAGCATTTTTCGCATATTATTAAAAGAGCTTACTGGAAGAGACCAAAAGTATTTTCGACCAATTTTCGGAGCCGAAATATGCAAAATTTTGAGAAATATTGAAAAAAAAAGGATTCCATTGTATTTCAACGATGCCAAATTCAATATCACAAAAATTCTCGTTTCATTTCAATGTTTGAAACTTCAATGCCATGTAAAAAGTAGGTTACCTTGTAAAAGAGTCCACATGTGATAGGGTTGAAGAGCTTCGATGAATGGGTGGTGATAACGAGCACACACTATATATATGGGGCATTCCATGCCAAACCGGTCAGTCCGTGGCCCCGATCATTTTTTATTTTGTCGAAATTTTTTTCATTTTCAAGTAACTACTGAAAGGAGTTTTTAGGAATTTTTTTAGATTTTTATCTCAACCCGTTTAAAAATACTGAATTTTTCAAAATTTCGCACGAAATTTTTTTTAAATGCTCATAACTTTTTCAGCAACAGAGATGTCAAAATAAAATAGGAGGTAATTTTTTTTGTCTTGAATTGTAGTTTTGTAAAAAAAAAAAAAAAAAAATTATCATAAGGCAATTTCATATATTTTTTTCAGTTTTAATCCGAAAATATTTTTTTTTCAAAACTTGAACCATTTTGATTTTTTTGAAAAAATTCACCTTTTTTGTAGACATATTTTTACATGTCTCGAAAAATTCACAATTCGTGATATCCATCCCTTCTATTTTTTTCTCATATTTTACCACGTGGGAACCAATAATAAAGAGTTGTCATTCCTGGTTATATCTTTTTTATTTTTTATTTTCCACTCATAATTCCATTCCTCAAGAAATTATGAATGAAAAAAGTTATTAAATAGATATTGGAACTGATTTCCATGTTTTTTTTCAGTTTTCAAACAAACATTTTTTTTTTTTTACAACTTGAGCCAATTAGATTTTTCTGAAAAAATTCACCATCTTTCATGACACATTTTTACACGTCCCAAAAAATCCGCAGCGTGTAATATCCATAAATTCTATTTTTTTATTATTTTTTTTTTATTCTCTGCCATGTGTAAACCAATGATTATCAATTTTATTAATCCTTCTTCATGAATATCACACGCTGCGGATTTTGTGGGACGTGTAAAAATGTGTCGTGAAAGATGGTAATTTTTTTCAGAAAAATCAAAATGGCCCAAGATGTGAAAGTAAATGTTTCGTTGAAAACAGAAAAAAACATGGAAATCTGTTCCAATATATATTTATTAATTTTTTTCATCCATAATTTCTTGAGGAATGGAATTATGAATGGAAAAAAACAATAAAAAAATATAATTCAAGATTGACAACTGATAATTATTGGTTTACACGTGGTAAAAAATGAGAAAAAAATAGAAGGGATTGATATCACAAGCGGTGAATTTTTCGAGACATGTAAAAATATGTCTACAAAAAAGGTGAATTTTTTCAAAAAAATCAAAATGGTCCAAGTTTTGAAAAAAAAATATTTTTGGATTAAAACTAAAAAAAAATATATGAAATTTCCTTTTGATAATTTTCTTTGTATTTTTTTAACGAAACTACAATTCAAGACGAAAAAAATTACCTCTTATTTTATTTTGATATCTCTGTTGCTGAAAAAGTTATGAGCATTTAAAAAAATTTTGTGCGAAATTTTGAAAAATTAATTATTTTTAAACGGGTTGAGATAAAAATCTTAAAAAAATCCTGAAAACTCCTTTCAGTAGTTACTTGAAAATGAAAAAATTTCGACAAAATCAAAAATGGTCGCGGTCACGGACTGGCCGGTTTGGCATGGAATGCCCCATATATTTATAAAGTAATATACGTGTTTGTGTACAGAAAACTTAATCCTCGTTCAATTTTTGATTTCTCTCTCATAACCCTGGGTATTTTAATATCACGAGGATTCTTTGACGTCATGGGTTCGAAATATCGTGATAAAATATATAGGATCGATTCTCAGAATTGACCATGAATGATATTTATAGGATTTCGTTGCTAAGGAGAATGATAACGTTTCTATCAATACGATACAATTTATATATTCTAGATTATACACTGTAAAAAAGATTTATTTGACACAAGTAAATCGATTATTTGTATATTATCCAGTAATTCGGTATTCATATAAAATGAATACATCTTTGATTGAAATAAATTTATTTGGCTCAAAATTGATTTATTTGGATAAATATTCGTTTTATTTATTGCGAAGAAAAATGTATTTGCTTCCAGTAAATACGAATTACTTGGACACGATTACTTGGATCAAATAATTTTTTTTTACAGTGTAGCGAAGCTTTGGCGAACCATCTCATGATCCGTTAATCCTTCCATAATTGTCATACACATATATTTATTACATAATATAATTAAATGTACGTGTAGAGGGATAAATGGTAAATAGTTGTTTGTTAAGTTTCTTTCTTTTTTTAAATTTAACTGTGCCTATTTAAATCTTGTTAAAATATGGTGCTCGTTTGAATACATTTAACAGAAAGAGCTCTTCGGAGCTGGAGAAGCAGGACAACCCGATCCTGTGAGCAATCGGAAAATGTCGAACGGTTCAACGGGAAGCAACACCAAGCACAAATGGCTCAAAGCATTCAAAAGCCTGAAAACCAGCTCCCCCACTACTCCACCCCCCGCTGACAAGTGAGTTCAATTTTTCCTTGAATGAAACTCTGACTTACCAATAGATCGCACGACTATTTCAGCTTCCTATGAAAGCTCTCTCTTTAATTGAAAAAATCTTGGGTTCACTCTCATTCGGATGGTATTAAATTTCGCATCGTTTGGACGCGAGCAATTCGTACGTTTTCTTGTCGATTTTATCATTTTTCAAATTGGCACCATTTTTCGTGCGTTGAATTTCCGAATTTCGAATAACGACTCTCTAAAAAATTTAATTCATATTCACAAATTTGCGAGAAAGAATTTGATCACTAGTCGAAGAAATTAAAATTCGATGCCTTCTAACGAGGCGATTTTCACCATCATCTCGTACGATAATTTTTCAATAGTGTTCATTGTAGATTTTTTAACTATCCTTGAGACTTTTGAATACAAAAAATAGTCAATGAATGCTAGATAATAATTTGATAGTAAACACTAACACTGATTGTTCGTTTGTTCCTTCTTTTTTTTTTTAATTAATGCTCAATTAACGTAGAGGGAAGCAGGCAATGTATCATGCCGTTTCTACTGTCGTCGCAATGTCCAGGTAAGATTTGCGATCCAATTTTTTTTTTTTTTAAGACTTTTGAACTTCGAAATTCAGTGAATTTTTCATTTACATAATTTTTCTTTATTTTTATTAAATAGAATACTTACGAAAAACAGTTATTCAGCGTGTTTCGTTCAAGATTTTTCGAAAACTGATTCGCCCTAATTTTTCAAATACGTTTTTTTTGTTTTAATTTGAAAAAATTACATGTCATAAAAATTTGTTTCATTACATCACATTTTTCTCATTTTTTTTTCATCGCCAACATTTTGCGTGCTGATTTTTCACGTGAGTTTTCTAAAAAAAAACTCAAAACCCCAATTGATATTTTTTCCTAGTTTAAATATGCATCAAAATTTATTGCTATGTTTGAAAAGACAAGAAGCTTCCTGCATTCCACGGAAATTAACGAGAAAATGACGACGTCAATTATTTTTATTTTTATTTTTTCAATCTTCTGTGTCCGCGCGTCCCATTCCCAAAATTGCATAATCTTGTCCTACATTCTTGAAGAGGTCGATATTCATGGTATTTAGATCGTTGAAATGCAACGAATATTTTTCATTCCATTTCTGAATTGCGGAATATTTCAAATATTCAACATTTTTTTATCAAAAAGTATCCAAAATTAAGTTTCCATTTTCCATAGCTAAAATCTACACACCGAAATAAAAATGTTGTTGACCGAAACAAATTTCGTTTCTCTCAACCAAAATATTTAGTTCGATACAAGAAACAAAATATTTTTCATATAAGACAAAATAATTTGTGATTGCTGAAACAAGTTATTGGCAGAACCAACAAAACTTTGGTGCAGCCAAATAAATTAATGTTAAGGTAAATACTGTACTGCATGCTAATCAAATGAGTGCTAAAACTTCACAATGTTTTTATACCAAGTTTAATGCACTAATTAAAAACAGTGAAGGTAAATTTGTAAGACGACATGTCTAATTAACCTAGAAAAATATTAATAACCATACATTTGTGAAGCCATTAACTGATAGTGGCAAATTTCCATTATGATACATTTTCATTGGGACTTTTCAAAAAATAATCTGTATTTTTTAACCGATTTTAATGCACCACGTCTTATTTTGTTCCTCAAGAGATTCTCTACGAATTCACCACGTAGATTTTTTCGAAGTTTATTTGTTTGGAAATTACAGCAATTTGTTTATGAAAGATTTTTTTCGCTAAATAAACAATTGGCTGCAACAGTGGAACGATTAAATTTAGAAGAAATTTACGTGGTGAATTCGTAAAGGATCTCTTGAGGAACAAAATAAGACGTGGTACATTGCAATCGATTAAAAATTACGAATTATTCTTTGACGAATTCCAATGAAAATGTACCATCATGGAAATTTGCATTTATCAGTTGATGGTTTCGCAAATCTATCGTATTTAATATTTTTCTACGTTAATAAGATATAGTGTGATATAAATCCACTATCACTACTTTCAATTAGTGCATTAAGCTTGGCATAAAACAATTGTAAAAATTTAGTACTCATTTGACTAGCATGCAGTACAGTATATACCTTAATGCAATAAAATATCATCCAAATAAACTAATTCATTTACTCGTCCTAACGATTACCGTTTAGTCAATTTGGTAATTGAGATTCAAGCAAATATTTCATTAAAGGAACTAAAAAGTATGCGTAAGGAATTAAATGGTACCAGTTGTTCGAACAAAATCATTTGGCTCCGATGATTCAGTTGAATCATCTACAAGAAATTATCATAATTTAGTTGAAAAAACTAAACCATTTGCCATTAAACAAAAAAATAGTTGGATCCACCAATTTGTCGTCCAACAAAATATAATTAGTACGATGAACAAATTTTGTTTTCGCCCACTGAGAAAAAAATGTTGTTGACCGAACCGAATCTCGTTTCTATCAACCAAAATATTTAGTTCGATACGGGGAACAAAATATTTTTGAAATAAGACAAAATAATTTGTGAATGCTAAAACAAGTTATGGTGTACGGCCTAAAGATCCTGAGACAAAATATCCCGTGCCAAAATATCCTGAGGAAAAATATCCTCGCACAAAATATTCTTGGGACAAAATATCCTGGGATAAAATATCCTGGGACAAAATATCTGAGTCAAAATATTCTAGTGACATAATATCCTCGATTTGAAAATATCCTAACAATATAATATCCTTAATTTAAAAATATCCCAATAATACAATATGCTTAATTTGGAAATATGCCAACAACATAATATTGTTTATTGAAAAATATCCTATACAGTTGTAAGACTAAATGTATTGGATATTTTTATCTCTATCAATCAAGAAAAATATCATTATCATTGTTAATGAAAATATGTTGGATTTTGATCCCCTTCTTGAACAAAATATAATTGTAGTATAAATCACTGTGATATTTGTATCGATGAATATTGATGAGTATTGAATTCAACGGATTCAATGAATATAATATAGAAATTGATGATTATATGTGTGTGTACATGAAAGCAAGTGGCAACATGTATTCATGTATGTAAGATGTGTATGTAAAAGAATATAATTGTATCCTGAGATTAGTGATGAGTTTCGTCTCCAGTTCTGTACGAGTACGAGTACTGATGTGTACTTTTTTATTATTTGTTATGTTGTTTGGGTTTGTCGTTGATTGGTTGTTTAGTTGTTTGGGTTTGGGTTAGTTTGTTTGTTTTTAACATTTGTTTAATTTTTTTATTATTTTCATAACTTATATTTTTTATTTTTATTTGATTTATTATTAATGTTTTAATATTGTCTCGATGATATAATGTCCTAAGGATATTCCTTATCAGGATATCTTGTCCCGAGGATATATTGACTCCGGGATATTGTGTCTCAGGATATTTCGTCCCAAGGATATTTTGACTCCGGGATATTGTGTCTCAGGATATTTTGACCGGGATATTTTAACCCGGATATTTTGTCCTGGGATAAATTGTCATGTAACCGTTTATTTGGATGATATTTTGTTGCATTAACATTAATTTGTTTGGTTGCACCAAAGTGGTTTTGTTGGTTCGGACAATAATTTGGGTTACTTTTAATTTACCCATTATTATTTGTAATACAAATTTTTATTTTTTTTTAATTTTTAATTTTTTTTTTTAAATTTAAATTTTTTTTAATTAAATTTTTTTTTAATTAAATTTTAATTAAAATTAAAATTAAATAAAAAATTTTTTTAAAAATTTAAAAAATTTAAAAAAAAAGTAAAAAAAATTTATTACAAAAATTTGTAATAAAATTTGTAATACAAAAAATAATTAAAATTTAATTAAATTTAATTAAAATTAAAATTAATGTTAATGCAACAAAATATCATCCAAATAAACTAATTCATTTATTGGTCCTAACGATTGCCGTTTAGTCAATTTGATAATTGAGATTTAAACAAATATTTTATTAAAGGAACTAAAAAGTATGCGTAAGGAAATAAATGTTACCAGTTGTTCGAACAAAATCATTTGGCTCCGGTGATTCAGTTGATTGATCTACAAGAAATTTTCATCATTTAGTTGAATAAACTAAATAATTTGGCATTAAAGAAAAAAATTGTTGGTTCCACCAATTTTTCGTCCAACAAAATGTATTTAGTTCGATGAAGAAATTTTTTTTCTCAGTGTCAGTGCAGAAACAAAAACATTGTTGCATTTGAACTTTGATGCAATTTTCAAATTCGTCGGTGTTCACATATTTCTTCTATTTCGCGTTTGTTTTTATTTTCATCCATTGCTTTCAACCCGGTAGAAAAAGTCTGGAGTCGGAAGGTGGTCACCAATGGCGAGAATATACTTATCGGAAGATAACGCCTTGCGATGCCTGCGGCCAAGTTTTACGTGGCCATAGTCGTCAGGGTTTTAGATGTCGAGGTTGCAAAGCTAATGCTCATGCGGATTGCATTAATATGGTTCAGCCAACCATGTGTCCGAGTCTAGCACCAAAAAAGGGAGGAGGAATACCACTTTTGCGCAGACAAAAAACCACCACTGTACCTGCCGATGATACACCGACTGGCGAGCACAGTGAGTACAAATAATATCAACATTGCTATACGTACAAATTCATTAGTTTATTTATGTGAAACGATTTTCCCGATAAACGATTTTTGTAATAGCGATGTAGTGCATATTGAGAAAAATGGATCTGACGTAATTAAAGTTCGTTTAAAATGTTTTTTAAATCTACATAATGAGAGCTTTTGTTTTTTAGTTTGTTTTTCTTTTTTTGGTAATTTAAAAAGAAGCTCTTTTTTTTACCCACATTTTCGTAGTTCTGATCTGCGGAAGATAGTTAACGCCTTACATACGTCCAGCAGCGCCTAAAACGCGCAAAAAAGAAAAACTGTTTTTAGAAGAGATAGCAATAGAAATTAATAAAAATAATTTTTACACATTGTTTATTAGTATTTAAACTTCATAAAAAAATTTATTTCATTTTTTTTTTTCAAAAATTACAACATAAAAAATCACGTTTCCCGAAGCACTATGAAAAAAAAGTTGCTCCACGGTCTGCATCATTTCTTCTTGAAATGCTGATGGATCTGCAAAACGTATAAAAATTCTTGTAAAATAAAGTTGTAGTTATAGTCTGTCGAGCCGGATTTTTGAAATTCGAAAAATTTTGGCAATTTACGGCAGTTTAAAAAAAAGTGTGCATTTTGTGTCATAAATGTCACACTTTAATTATGTTTATAAAATTTTTTAATCACAACATCAAAAATCCGACTCGACAGACTATAGAGAAAACAATTTCGAATATTTAAAAAAAAAAAGCATAAAAAAATATTAAAAACTGTATGAGTTATCATGCAGACCGTGCCAGAAAAAGTAGTTTTGAGAAAAATGCATTTAAAGTTTCAAGTGCTGCGCGCATCAGACTCTCGTTGGGCAGTCACGTTTTCTATAATAACTTTCGATCTATGGGGAATTTGTACAATCGACTTACACAGAAATACGCCTAAAACTATAGAGAATAATAATCTGTAAAAAACAAAAAAAATCGATTTTTTGAAAATTCTGGACGTATGTAATGCCTTAAAAATAGCTCGTACATTTATTTTCCATAGTTATCGTATCGTTGAGATCGTTTCGAGAACTTTATAAGGGAGTTTCGGAACAGCCATAGTTTTTCTACGATCTTAACAAAATAATCTAAAATCGTGATTTATTCCGCAAGTTTTTATCGTATGGATTCGTAAAATGAGGCAGTAATGATTGATTTTTCGAATATTTAGGGCAAAAAATCATGTGAAAAGAGATTTTAAAAAATGGGGAAAAGATATATTTGAAATTTACGTAACGAAACTTACCCAGCGATATATAAATTTGTATATTTAAAAAAAAAAAAAAAAAAAAAAAAGTTTTCTTTACTTCTGTCAGACAGACAGGAGTCTAAAAATAAAATTTGTTGAATCCTAATGATAGAAAATCCAAGATCGTAATTCGAACTATTTACTTCAATGAATATTGGAAATTTAAAGGATTCTTCGGTATCATTAATACCAATTAATTACTGTCATGATTTTTTCGAAGGTTCATTTTTTAATATTAAATTTTTTTCACTGAAAATAATTTGAAGTACATAAAATAAATAAATTCTTATTCCGAGATCGATTTTTCTCGATATTCTGTGTAAAATTAAATTGACGATGCACAAATCATCCCTCGTTTTCCCATTGTTATTGACAAAGGGGAGAAACATTCTCGAGCTCGTTAAGCGATAAATTATTCTATGAAATAAATATGTACATAATATATATATATATATGTAAAAAAGTCGAATCAGCTTCCATCGCGAGGACGAATATGACGGGATAAAAAGTGATTTTTAAAATTGACGAGTTTGAACGAAGCTGGTGAAGCAAAAGGGACAAGATTGCCGATAAGAGAACAAAGTACAACGTGATGTGTGAGGAAGATTCGATGGGATCACAGCTTATCTAAAACATGTGATTAAAAACAAAATAAATATTAATCGACTACATATTCGCGAATATGTAATCGCTTTTACTGACATTACACGTATGTTTCTCCTCTCTGCAATTAACGAATTTAACATATTTATAATTTTATTGAGAAATGTGAAAGTAGAGGCTGTCCAGTAAAAAATCACATAAATTAAGTCATTATTATTTTATTTTTATTGCTGAAACCTTGAAGAAGAAATAATTGATGTGCTGATTTATTTTAATCGCTGTTTACCATTTCACATGAAGCTGCTTTGCCAATTTTGCCAATTATACTAACGGTCATCATTTTTTAATAAAATATCGATCGTAGCTACGCAGCTGAACTACCCACTCGAAGAAAACATTCTTCGCGATTAAACATCCCCTATACATACATATATTTACATCGTATACCCTTATCTGAGCGAAAAAGAATTTAATACGGTAGAGCTAACTAAACTCCAGGATCCCGGGATTAATGAACGTCAAAATAACCTCGTTTCTCTTTTTATCATTCGAGCTACCCTCGAGGCACGAAAAAACGATCGTGGACAGAGACAAAAAATCTCCGCTCCATCACTCCCGTTTGTTTTCAAAGAGGGATTTATATACAGTATTATCGCACGAGAGCTCGATTTATAAATATTCGCTTACAGGATTAAGGCTAAAACTCAAACCGGCCATTTTATCACAATGACGCCAGCGCCTCTCCTTTTTATATATCCAAATTTTTTAATTATCAATCAAATCGAAACTCAGCCTTTTATTGCATTGAAAATAATTGAGAAAATAGGAGAATAAAATTGGAAATCTACAGAATTGAAAGAAAGATGTTCAGGTCGATTGTTTTATCAAATAATTCGTTTCTAAGAATTTCAAAAACTTTTTCTAAAACGAACATAAGAAAAAATTCAAATTTTTGAAATTCCGAATTAAAAATAATAAAAATCAACGATTTGCAAACAGAAAAAATGAAACTGAATGAAAAAATAATAAAAATCAACGATTTGCAAACAGAAAAAATGAAACAGAACGAAAAAATAATAAAAATCAACGATTTGCAAACAGAAAAAATGAAAAAGAACGAAAAAATAATAAAAATCAACAAATTTGCAAGCAGAAAAAATGTTTCAAAGAATATTACAAGGACATATTCGTCTAAATAAAATTTAAATAATTTTAAAATTTCGAAAATGAGACAAAAACGAAAAAGAAATTGAAATAATCAAAGAAATCAGAGATCAGAGGAGCTTGATTAAAATGAATTTTGTGAATAATTGGATTAAAACTGATAAAAATGAAATATAGTTTTAAAATTGGTGGAGTGATCCGTCATTCCTTAAAACGAGAAAATCCATTATCATACATCGAACGATAAATCACGATTATTCTCCAATCCCTGACGTTTGTCGATCAATCAGTAAATTTTGATAAAATTGGCTTCAAAATCGAAATAATACAAAATACAATGAATCAAAATAGAAGAAATTCAGAAAAACGACCTTTCTCCAACATTATCGAAAATGAAAGTTATTCAGGTGGCAAAGTTGAAGGTCTTAAAATGACAATAAAAACTTTACATAATTAGCCGATGAAAATAAAATTCAAGCACGAGAAATAATTGTTTAATAATACGAAATAATGCCTAATGGGAAGAAAATCATAATGCTAAATACCGAAAATTTGAAAAAAAGGAACAAAAATAAAGAAAATCGATATCTTTCTAATATTAGAAAAAAGAAATTTGTCAGGTCTTGCCTCGCAGAATTGATGGATGGAGTACACGAGAACTTGGTTTTCCTCTAAATTTAAAGCCTCTATCGAAAAAGTGCTCTCAAATAGTAAATCTCTGGCTCCTCTCGCACTCAAACAGGTTTTACATCCCCTTAAATTGTATCAAGGTACTTCGT